>JAPPVO010000036.1:31340724-31497841 GCA_030407325.1 Camellia japonica | reverse complement strand
TGAGAAAGTCTGGTAGTATGACTACTGGCTTCTGCTGATCGATGCCACAATGTATAAACTGGGATCGTACTCCTCTATGAGCGGACCCCTTCTCTAAGAACGGGTATCAACGACTCTGTCTTCAGTGCATTCTTCTCTTTCTCCGTTTCTACTGCACCGGGACTGGGTTTGTGGTGTTAGATCCATCATGCACATGTTGTTCTTTCTGAATAACCACCTTCGATTTTGGTAGGTGGGATAGGTAATGTATGTGCTAGGTTGAAGGTGGGCGGTAGTGTATGGATGTCGTTAATGTTTCTAGGCGGGGGAATTTGGTTATGTACAGGGAGTGGGTTAGTTGTTAAGTTTGGTTTGGAAGGTGGGGCGATGACTTTGTTATTAATGAGATCCTGGATCTCATGATGTAAATGGTAGCACAAGTCTGTAGGATGGCCACGTTGTTGGTAGAAGATGCAATACTGGGTAGGGTCATGTTTGGGTGGCTATGGGTCTGGAAGTGGATAAGGATCGAGAGGCTTGAGATACCTCTTTTCCATTAATAGTTTGAGGGCACGGGCTAGGCTCATATGGAGGGGAGTAAAAACTCTTCGGTTCTAGGGTGGGTCGGTGTTTTGTGAAGGTTGTGAGGTTGTGGCAGTAGCAAAAGGATCAGCCATCTTGGCCGTTGAAACAACAGTACTGACATCTGTAGGTCGTGGAATAGTGCTATTGCTAGCATTGGTATTCCGAGAGAATGGCCTTCTTGCGGGTTCGCTTGTTCTATGGATAATACCCTTTTTGAATGCACTCTCAATCTGGACCCCCAACTCGTGCAAGGAAGCAAATATGGACAACGATGCCACTATCATTCTCTGCAGCATGTCTGGCTCAAGGTTCGGGACCACCAACTTGACTTGCTCTCTTCGGCAGGTCTATTTGTCATTCAGGCTGCCTTGGCTCTCCGCTGGGCGACAAAATCAATGAATGATTCTTTGGGGTTCTGGGTAGTAGCCTCCAACTGACTAATGGTTTACCTCTATCTGGGTGTTATATGAATATTGGTTGACAAATGCCTTAGATAGCTCCTCCCAATTCCGCTTTGTTGAGTCTTCCAATTTCGCGTACCAAATAGCCGCCACATCAGACAGGGTTCTCCTAAATCAAGAAAGCTTTTGTGCTCTAGACAAACCCATAGGCCTCAATACATCTGAAAACAACCAGACATGCACAATCGGATCCCCACTCCCATCGAATCTGTCTATGTAGGGCATCTTAAATTTCTTCGGTAATCTAACGAAGCCTCAGTGTACCCGTCTTCGATATCCAGAGTGGAGTTGAAGCCCTAGGATTTCTTCAATGCTTTCTCCAATCTGGCAATCTTAATTAACGCCGGACCAATTTCATTGATATCAAAAGGAAAAATTCATGCGAGGGGTTGAACCGGAGGCCAATAAGCTGGAGCCAGGGGAAACATGTCCTGAGGATTTGGGACAGGTAGTTTTCAACCGGTGGGAGTGGATCAGGATTTGGCTGAGCAGATGGAATCGGATACACGGTTGATGCTGATGCCCAGATGTACGTCGTAGATCGCGATAATTTCATCTTTACAGCCATCCTTTGGTTTATAGTATCCATAGTCCTCTAGAAAGCTGCCATCATGGCAGCAAATTCCTCCGTTCTGTGCTATATTCCGTGCCATTGCTGGTCTGGGTGAACTAGATACTGGTGAACTGATTAAATGAGAACGGATAAGTGTTTAGAGTGCTTTGTACTGGTGCTACTGACTGTTTGTTCTTTTTTGTCAGGTGATTGACGAAGTGAGACTAACACTGGCTGGCCACCAAAAGGTCTTGAGCTTTGCAAAGCTGCCAAAACGAGTCCACACAACTTGGGAATATCAGGTCTTTTTGAAGCTATGATGGTAAACTACCTAGCAAAAAGAAAGAAAGAAAAACATAATCAAAATCGGACAGCACTTCGGCCCCAATTCACAACAATCATAACACATAGCTGAACTGTAATCCCCAATGAATTTTGTTCTCAAACTCATACTGATATGAACTATCTGTATAGTCAAAAGCACATACCAAGTAAAAGAACCAAACACCCTATGAAGGGGGTAAGTTACCCTGTCTTAGATTTTGACATGATCTAGGCTTACTATTTCAAACAACGAGTTTCACAACATCCTGCAAATGGGTGGCATCCTGTCCTAATTGAATAGTCACTATTGCTTCACTATATGTAACTAGGTCAAATGAGAAAGGGTACCTCGCAAGATTACCTAATATACATCTCACACTAACACCAAGAAGTGAAAGGTGGATCAAGCGGTATAGCGGTAATCCATATCCAAGGGTTGTGTTTCCAACATGGCAGAGCCCATGATCGGTCAACCTTTTTGCAAGCCTTTTGGGCAAACCTCTGGCAAACTGTCCAGGAATAGCAAATGAAAAACACGGTGACTTAAAGTAACCATGCAAATGCAATGCAAAGAACATATAAGTGTAGATAAAATTTCACATCATAAGTTTCAAGTCAAGTTCTCTAAATCCCCAAGCAGAGTCACCAGAAATTGTGGCTCGACTTTTCACACTCCTTTCGGAAGAAGACTAGCCCCACAGTTCAGATTCCCGTGGTTCTAAATCCGATTCCACAAAGTGCAATGTGAAACAATGAAAACACAAAAGAGTCCAAATCTGGCAATTCTTTTGGAAAATCGATTGTTTGAATCAAATGCCAAAAATGGACTGCTCTACAGATTTCAGAGTCGCCACCTAAATATTTTTGGGAAATTTAGGAAACCCGAGACTCATGCCAAAGGCCAGTTATCCGTCATCATCAAAGTGTCTCGGCTCGGGAATTTAGGTATGAGAGGGGAAGGTCATAAATTGAGCACCCCACTCTCCCGATCAAAGGTCGCCCTCTACTAATCATGACGTAATTTTTATTTACATTATATGCTCTTGTTCCAGTTTATTAGCTATTTTTACTATGTGATGCATACACAAGTATAGACTAATTTTGCAAAAGTTGAACATTTGATTTCATGTTTGTTTTTTGAAAAGAATTTGTGAATATGCCACTTGAAAAAGTGGGCTTAAATGTACATTAATCAAACTATCCTAATTCAAGCAATTAGCCTTCATCCACAGGCATTCGAATAGTTATATCATTTAAGCAATTAGCCTTATGGAAGTATGCTTTGACATGGTAACACAAACATTTGATGCAAGATACTAAAACTCAAAATTGCTCACCTAGTACTCTAAGCCAAAACAAAGCAAAATAATTAGAAAATATGCATGCTCTTAACTAATGCAATATGACTAATGCAGCACATACATTATGTAATTTGTAGACTCAGCTATAAGCATGGCATATGATTTCATTCAAGACATGAGATAAAGCATGTATTCAAATAATGAATTTGAACATTGATATTGGATTAGTATGATGAGCCGAACCTTGGATGCATACAAGACAATGGATGCAAAGCATAAGAATGCTAAGTTTTAAAAATGATGTTCTATTCTAACCATCGTAAGAAAATAAGTAAAAGGGAGAAAGACGTGGGGTTGGAAGACATACAACTTATTACATGTTTGCCCTCATGCAAAAGGTTGCGAATCAAAGTCCGAATGTCCGAATTAAAGTAATTATTACAAAACCGAATGAATAAATAAGCAAAGAATTAACTAGCTATTCTATTACAACAAGGATAATAATAAGAAATAAATAGCTATTTAAGTTAACTAGCTACAACAATTACAAATAAACAATAATAATAGTTACAACACTAATAATTAACAAGACTAATTATAATAATAAAAAATTAATTACAACAATACTCGAGCATTAATCTACAACATTGATGTAAGCAAGGATGCACAAGGGTTGCATGCACAATGTCCAAGAACTCCTCTGTTTCACCTTCAGCCATTGCCCTCTTTTTTGCAAAACATACTGCTGACCAAACATTGATGGCCGACGTGCCACAATGAGGCCCGGCCGTGATCGTGCTTAATTTCATGCAAAAACTTGTTTTGTGCTCTAAGTGAAAACAGTGCAGACAGAGTTATTCTGAACTCTGTTTGTCCCTCTCACACTTCTCTGTCATGGGAAAGCCTCAAGAGAAGGTTGGAATAGTTTCCAACACCATCAATGAGCAAGTTGATTGCTTGATGATTTCAAATACAATTTAGACAAAATTCAATAAATGCAATGAACAACAACCACCCCTCCCTCCTATCAGAGAGTGAACTCAAAGAGGGAGGTAGAGACGCTTCAAGGTTCATCAAAACACCATGAATTGATGTATGACGACCCTTGACACGATGGACTCGGCATAACGTCCGGCCGAACCCCAAGCAATATGACCTATTTTCTTTATGTGGGTTGGTTCATTTTAAGCCAAATTCATTAGTCTTTCCATTTTTTAGCCCATTAAGTCCACTAAAGATTACGTCCACTAAGTGAGAAACATGTCAAACGGGAAGTGATTCTAAACATGAAAAAGAGACTATGCCGTTGACAATGAACCTCCGTAGAGATTAAGCCATTAAGCATAGATCTCTAGTTCATGTTTTGAATAACCATCAACCGATTGAAACAACTCTCAAATGAAAGAAATGAATGATAAATTGATTATTAAAATGAGGTTCTTAAACATGGAAATTAGAGAAAGAAAGGCCAAGAACAAAACTCAACAGCTATATACAAGGACTTGTGAGACAACAAGCAAACTAATCAAAGCATGAATTAATAAACAACCTAGGACAGCCATAAAACAGCCTCTAAGAGGTAAAAAAAATAGTGGCTTAAAGTGCATGAAAAGAGCCTACAAAGCTAAACAACAAGAGAGAAAACAAGGCTAGTAAGTAAGAACAAGGAGGGGTGGCTAACCCCTCCACTTTTGAAACCTCAAAGCATGATTTTTAGCCTCTTTTAAACTCTAAAAAAACAATTTAGAAAGCAAAGAAAAGGGTGTAAAAGCAAGCAATTGACCTATAGATGAAGGTGTAAGAAAGAGTGTTAACTCTCTCTACCCTTTTGGTAGCTCTCCAAACCCAAGCTATACTTGGAAGAGAATCAAAACAACACAAACATGCAAGAACTTGATATTAAATGATAGAAATGAAAGAAAGAGAGAAAATAGCAAGCTTATACCTCTTGACAAGGGTAGCTCTTTGTTTGTGAATCAAACTAAGTCCAAACACACTCTCAAGCTTGAATTGTGGTGTTCAAAGCTCAACCAAGGTTCCAAGGCAAAGGTGTGAAGGTGTATGGATATATGTTCAAGGTTGTAAGCTTGCTCAAAGGTTGCTTGCAAAAGAAGAAGGAGCTCTCAAGAAGGTGTATAGGCTTTCTAGAAATTCTTCAACTCTCAAAACAGAGATACAACTTCGTTTTTATAGAATTTGAGCAAGAGGGGTCATAAATATCTTCAAAAATGGACAGTTGCGGGCTCCTGCCCAGAACAGTGTTTCTCGCTACTAAGGCACGGCCGGCCCTCAATGTGATCCCCTGTTTTCTGCTTCAGACTCAACACAGGGTGGTCCAATGTATAAAAATGGATTTTTGGGGTATAAACAATGGGAATATAGAAGGTTTGGGATTGTTTCCGAGCTTAAACATAGTCCTTTTTTTAAGGTTCGAGGTCTCAACAAAGGGACGGTGTTTAAGCTCCGAAACAATCCCAAACCTTCTATATTCCCACTGTTTATACCCCAGAAATCCGTTTTTATACATTGGGCCACCCTGTACTGAGTCTGAAGCAGGGAAATAGGGGATCACATTGAGGGCCGGCCGTGCCTCATTGAGGGCTGGCCGTGGCTATTGATGGCCAGCCGTGCCTCAGTAGCGAGAAACATTGTTCTGGGTGGGAGCCCGCTAGCTGTCCATTTTTGAAGATATTTATGACCCCTCTTGCTCAAATTCTATAAAAACGAAGTTGTATCTCTATTTTGGGGGTTTAAGAATTTCTAGAAAGCCTATACACCTTCTTGAGAGCCCTTTTTTTCTTTTGCAAGCAACCTTTGAGCAAGCTTACAACCTTGAACATATATCCATACACCACATACACCTTCACACCTTTGCCTTGGAACCTTGGTTGAGCCTTGAACACCACAATTCAAGCTTGAGAGTGTATTTGCAATTGGTTTGATGCACAAACAAAGAGCTACCTTTGTCAAGAGGTATAAGCTTGCAATTTTCTCTCTTGCTTTCATTTCTATCATTTACTATCAAGTTCTTGTATGTTTGTGTTGTTTTGATTCTCTTCCAAGTATACCTTGGGTTTGGAGAGCTCCCAAAAGGGTAGAGAGAGTTAATACTCTTTCTTATACCTTCACCTATAGCTCAAACCGTAATAACCCGACCTCCTACATGTTTTCTGGTATGCTTTCAGTCCCTAACTATGTGCATTTACATGTTTCATGTGAAATTCCATGTGAAATTAAGTTTAATTGTGTGAATCTTATTCTTATAGATTTATATCTGTCAATTGTGAGGAAAATCTATTACAATTGTGATGTTTAGATCAGTGATTGAAAGCCTTAGAAGCTTAATAATCTGAAATTGACCTTATAATTGTGATTGGCAAGATTTTTAGATCGTAACATGATTTTCTGTCAAAATTCGGTTCGGAATGATTAAATTGATTAATATGTGTCTAACCCTTAGGTAGCCTTTTAAATATTTTAGTGGTCTCTTGTGTGTCACCTAGAAATATCTTCTGAGAGAGAAAAGAAGAGAGTGCAGAGGGGGAGAGAAAGTAGAGAAAACCTTAACAAGGAAGAAGATTGGGAAATTGAAGAGGATTGAGGAGTTTTGAACCCAAGGTATATAAATCTACTTTGAATAACTTCTTTCTTGGATTTGGGTAGGAATTTCTTGGCACTCTTGTGAATTAGGGTTTGTAATTGAGGATATGTAAGTGTTAATTATTGAGTTGGAGTGATGTTCTTGTCATTTGGTTATTTGGAATCATTTGGAGTTATGTGGAAGGGTTATATCTCATTCTTTGATTTCTCATGTTGACTTCTCATGATTGTGCATATATTGTTTATATATCAATAATAACCATGATCAAAGGAATTAAGTTGTGTTTATGAGGTTGAAGGGATTAAAAACCTAATTGAACTTACGAATCATGTTTATGGAGTTGTTATATCCTAAAGTTACATTAATGCCCCCCTTCTTCCACTCTTTAGTGTGATTGTTTTGTTGAATTTGTGCATTGCTTCGGACTGCCCAAAACAGGGACAACAACCGCACGTGCGGGCGTCATGGCCGCACGTGCGGGAAACACCACCGCACGTACGGAAAACAGGGGTTTTCGAATTGAAGCTACTGGAATAAAAGCACATGCGGGGCGCACGTGCGGCCCATCTTCCCGCACGTGCGGTGAAGGGTCTCTGCACGTACGGCCCATGTGGGAAAATTTTGTGTGCTCCGTTTTCTTTGTTCGACCCTCTGGAATGGCTAAAATGTGTATCTGAAGCTTTTAAAATGCTTATAATTAAATGCAAGTCGAACGAATCGAATATTGATTAAAAGAAAAAGGGAACTAATCTCTGAACTGTTTGTGTGTGTAGGTCACATACCGGAAGGGACTATAGCTCCATCACAGCACTGTGAGTAATAGTACTGTAATGACATACTTCGTTTATTATTAATAGCTTCTATTAACGTTCTGTTCTCTGTAAGTTAATTATGTCGATTCATGTTGAATAAGTGGAAATTTATATGCGTTATTGAACGATGAGATCCTTAAGAACTTGAAATTAATCTGCTTTGTTAACGATGGGCCCGAGGCTGTTCAGTCATCAGCCACTGAATGTGGACAAATCTGGAAATGAGGGAGGTGATGACATGCTGATATCTCACCGACCCTAATCTGACTCGGATCAATTATAATTCATGGCCAGAGGCCAAGGGAAGTAGTGGGCATGTCGATGTCCTACTTACCCTCCAAAGTGTGGCAACTATTGAGATGTGGTCCCAAGGCTGTTTTGTATAACATGTGGGCCTAAGGCCGTTCTGTATAATACGTTGGGCCTAAGGCCGTTCTGTATGATATTGGGCCTAAGGCCGTTTTGTAACTATTGGGCCTAAGGCCATTTTGAAAATGTTTACAGAGCAAGATCAAATATGTAATCTATATGTGCAATGTAATTCATAAAGGTTCATCTGAAATTTCTTACGTACTATTATTCACTGAGCCATGCTTAATCCGTGTTATGTCTGTCTCTGTAGATAATCAACCCGGTGGTCAGTTTTAGTCCAGCTTTGGCAGCTTTTCTTTTGTTAACCCCTTAGGGCCTAAGCAGCTAGATGAGGCTTCTTTATTTTTGTGAAGTCCTATCCTGACTCCTAGCCTTGGCCTGGACTTTTTCCAAGTATTGTTATGCGTGTATAACCTCCACTATTAATATTCTGATTATACCCCGTTGTGGGGTTGGAACTATATGTATATGCATGTATATAGCTGTCACTTATGTGTGTGCTTTATTTTGTATAGATTCAGGTTATGAGTTATTCTGTGATCCTGGCATATAGACGTTAGCTCAATGGATTTTTTTTTTAAGTTGAGAATTGCTTCCGTTCAGGCCCCATATTGTATAATTATTGAGTTTTGGTGACTGTTAGCGAGTTGGTCATGCCCAAACTTCTAGGGACGGGTTTGGGGTGTGACAAGTGGTATCAGAGCACGAGTTGCCATCTTACATACGAATCCATTGAGCCTTAGGATGTCTAGAAAAGACTTAGGCATCATGCATGATGTTCCGGGTGCATATGAAATGATTGATAGCAATGTGATTTGTATTTGTAATATCTGCTAACAAGCTTTTTGCAATGGTTATTATTCATGTTTATTTGTATATCTCTGGTGTATACTGTAATTGATTGTTATGTAGATCATGGTGAGAACAAGGATGGATGATCCGGAGGATTCTACCTTCACCCGATTAGACAGGATGGAAAGAATGATCATGGAAATGGCCAAAACCCTACGGCAGCAACAACAACAGCAACAACAGCCACCACCACCATCACCACCACCACTGCCACCGGTACCTCCGCCTGTGGTGCAAGATTATCATGCTGAGGACCGAGCCATCACTCTTACGAAAGAATTCAAGAAGATGAAGCCATCAATGTTCAAAGGGGGGATTGATCTGATGAAAGCTGAAGCATGGGTATTGGGTGTGGAGAAGCTATTTGAGGTATTTCCATGCACTGAAGCCCAGAAAGTACAACTGGCCACCTTCACTTTTGAAGACGAAGCCCGTAGGTGGTGGATGCTTACAAGGGTTGAACATCAAGGGTTTACTTGGACCCGATTTCTGGAACTCTTTTATGATAAGTATTTTCTGCAGTGCATGCCAGACAAAAAGGTGACTGAGTTTGAGACTCTGAGGCAAGGGAACAAGACTGTTACGAAATATGAAGCTCAATTTGCAGAGCTAGCCCGGTTTGCACCTCATATGGTGGATACGGATTATAAAAAGGTGAGGAAGTTCGAAGGGGGATTACAGAATGCTATCCTTGATCGAATTAATGTGTTGAAGCTACCCACATATGTTGACGTGTTAGAGAGAGTTGTTATGGAGGAAGCAAATATTGCTCCTCAGAATTAGATTTCTGAATGGAAAGGAAAGAGATAGAATACTCAAGTATTGAAGGGACCAACAACTCCACCGAACAAGAAGTTGAATTCAAGAACTTCTAGTGCTTCCACCCCTACCCGGGACTCAACTCCCGCTTGCCCAAATTGTGGAAAGAAGCACCATGGGACTTGCTACCGGGTGACTAGAGCATGTTTTAGGTGCGGTAAAACAGGTCATCTGGTAAAGGACTGCCCTCAAAGGAATCAACAAAATGGAAATAAAGCAACTACCAGTTCAGCAGGATCTACACCCGCGCCCAATACCAAGTCATTTGCAAAGCCTATCAATAATAAAGACACTGCTAGACAAGGAAGATTGTTTGCATTGGTTCCGGGTGACGTGCAAAATGTTGCAACAGTGGTGTCAGGTACAATTACTGTTCACGGTCATTCTGCTTATATGTTGTTTGATTCTGGTTCTACCCACTCTTTTGTGTGAAAAATATTTGTTCAAAATTTAGATAGATCTGAGGAATTACTATCTTATGTGTTGTGTGTGTCTTCACCTTTGGGGGATTTTATGGTTTGTACTTCTGTTTATCTTGCTTGTGAACTTCTAATTGGGGATGTCCGGGTATATCCCAACTTGCTACCTTTTAATATGACTCACTTCGATATTATTCTGGGAATGGACTAGTTAAATTAGTATCAAGCAACTATTGATTGTGCGGCTAAACAAATTAGTTTTCACCCTTCGAGGCAGTCAGAATTCACTTATAAGGGGCATGGAGTGATCTCTCCACCTTATCTAATTTCTACAATGAAGCCATGCAAATTGTTACGAAAAGGGTGTCGGGGATATTTGTGCAGCGTCTTGGAAGAGCAATCAACGAATGGGGGTATTAATATGATTCCGGTTGTCTGTGAATTTCCAGATGTTTTTCCGGAGGAGTTACCAGGAGAGTTAGTAGACCGTGAAATTGAGTTTACAATTAAAGTGATGTCGGGAACTCAACCCATTTCTAAAACTCCTTATAGGATGTCATTGGTGGAGATGAAAGAACTAAAGATTCAGTTGCAAGATCTACTTGATAAAGGGTTCATTCACCCGAGTGTTTCTCCTTGGGGTGCACTAGTTCTTTTCATGAAAAAGAAATGCGGGACTCTTCGATTGTGTGTGGATTACAGGGAGCCTAACAGGGTGACAATTAAGAATAAATACCCGCTATCTAGAATCGATGATTTATTTGATCAGTTACAGGGGGCACAAGTCTTTTCAAAGATTGATTTATGGTCTGGATATCACCAACTAAAGGTCAAAGCTGATGATGTTGAGAAGACCGCTTTTCGAACCTGATACGGTCATTACGAATTTCTGGTGATGCCCTTTGGAGTTACCAATGCATCGGTGGCATTTATGGATTTAATGAATCGTGTTTTCAAGCCCTACCTGGATGAGTTTGTAGTGGTGTTTATCGACGACATTCTTGTTTATTCAAAGCATGCAGAAGCTCACAAGAACCACCTCCGATTAATTCTTCAGACATTTCGAGACAAGAAGTTGTATTCTAAGTTGAAGAAATGTGAGTTCTAGCCACATGAAGTAGCATTCTTAGGACATGTGATAACGAAGGAAGGTGTTTCGATTGACCCACACAAGATTGACGCAATTGTAAATTGGCCAACCCCTACCAATGTGACCGAGATACGTAGCTTCCTAGGATTAGCCGGGTATTATAGGAGGTTTGTACAAGATTTCTCCAAAATCGCCATGCCACTTACCCAATTGACTCAGAAGGGTGTTGTGTTTAAATGGTCAGAACAGTAGGAATCTGCCTTCCAGGACTTGAAAACAAAGTTAACTACAGCTCTGATTCTTGCTTTACCATCTGGCACTGAAGGGTTTGTGATCTACAATGATGCTTCCTACAAGGGACTAGGTTGTGTACTTATGCAAAATGGGAGGGTCATCGCTTATGCTTCTCGGCAACTGAAGCCCCATGAAAAGAACTACCCCACACATGACCTTGAGCTAGCAACGGTGGTCTTTGCCCTGAAAATATGGCGGCACTATCTATATGGTACTACCTGTGAAGTCTACACTGATTATAAGAGCCTCAAGTATCTTTTTACTCAGAAAGAGTTGAATATGCGACAGCGACGGTGGTTGGAACTTATTAAGGATTAAGATTTGCAGATTCATTACCACCCCAGTAAAGCCAACACGGTTGCAGACGCACTTAGTGGAAAAGGTATGGGGAACTTGGCAAATTTGCTCACGGAGCAAAAGGAATTATCACTTGAATTGGAAAGAATGAATATAGACCTAGTGATGCATGAACGGGAAGCCATAGTAGCAACAGTGACAGCCCAACCGACACTAATTGAAGAAATCAAGCAGAGGCAGATGGAAGATGAATTTCTGAAGAAGATTTGTGATGAGTTAGATACAAAACCAAGACCCAAATTCAATTTTGTACATAGCTTGTTGAGTTTTGTTCTTGGCCTTTCTTTGTCTAATTTCCATGTTTAAGAACCTCATTTTAATAATCAATTTATCATTCATTTCTTCCATTTGAGAGTTCTTTCAATCGGTTGACGGTTATTCAAAACATGAACTAGAGATCTATGCTTAATAGCTTAATCTCTACGGAGGTTCATTGTCAATGGCAGTCTCTTTTTCATGTTGAGAATCACTTCCCGTTTGACATATTTCTCACATAGTGGATGTAATCTTTAGTGGACGTAACAATCACCTTGGACTTAATGGGCAGAAGAATGGAAAGACTAATGAATTTGGCTTAAAATGAACCAACCCACATAAAAAAAATGGGTCATATTGCTTGGGGTTCAGCCGAACATTATGCCGAGTCCATCGTGTTAAGGGTCGTCATATGTCAATTCATGGTGTTTTGATGAACCTTGAAGCGTCTCTACCTCCCTCTTTGAGTTCACTCTATGATAGGAGAGAGGGGTGGTTGTTGTTCATTGCATTTATTGAATTTTGTCTAAATTGTATTCGAAATCATCAAGCAATCAACTTGCTCATTGATGGTTTTGGAAACTATTCCAACCTTCTCTTGAGGCTTTCCTAAGACAGAGAAGTGTGAGAGGGACAAACAGAGTTCAGAATAACTCTATCTGCACTATTTTCACTTTAGAGCACAAACAAGTTTTCCATGAAATTAAGGCACAACCGGCCCTTTTGGGGCCCAGCCAGGCCTCATTGTGGCACGACCGGCCATCAATGTTTGGTCAACAATATGTTTTGCAGAAAACAGAGGGAAGTGGCTGAAGGTGAAACAGAGGAGTTCTTGGACATTGTGCATGCAACCCTTGTGCATCCTTGCTTACATCAATGTTGTAGATTAATGCCCCGAGTATTGTTGTAATTAATTTATTATTATTATTATTATAATTAGTCTTGTTAATTATTAGTGTTGTAACTATTATTATTGTTTATTTGTAATTGTTGTAGCTAGTTAACTTAAATAGCTAGTTTATTTCTTATTATTATCCTTATTGTAATAGAATAGCTAGTTAATTGTTTGCTTATTTATTCATTCAGTTTTGTAATAATTAGTTTAATTCAGACATTCGGACTTTGATTCGCACCCTCTTGCACGAGGGCAAACATGTAATAAGTTGTATGACTTCCAACTCCACGTCTTTCTCCTTTTTACTTATTTTCTTACGATGGTTAGAATAGAACATCATTTTTAAAACTTAGCATTCTTATGCTTTGCATCCATTGTCTTGCATGCGTCCAAGGTTGGGCTCATCATACTAACCCAATATCAATGTTCAAATTCATTACTTGAATACATGCTTTATCTCATGTCTTGAATTAAATCATATGCCATGATCATAGCCGAGCCTACAAATTAGAAAATGTATGCGCTGCATTAGTCATATTGCATTAGTTAAGAGCATGCATATTTTCTAATTATTTTGCTTTGTTTTGGCTTGGAGTACTAGGTGAACAATTTTGAGTTTTAGCATCTTGCATCGAATGTTTGTGTTGCCATGTCAAAGCATACTTCCATGAAGCTAATTGCTTAAATGATATAACTGTTCGAAAGCATGTGGATGAACGCTAATTGCTTGAATTAGGATAGTTTGATTAATGTACATTTAAGCCCACTTTTTCAAGTGGCATATTCACAAACTCTTTTCAAAAAAATAAACATGAAATCAAATGTTCAACTTTTGCAAAATTAGTCTATACTTGTGTATGCATCACATAGTAAAAATAGCTAATAAACTGGAACAAGAGCATATAATGTAAATAAAAATTATGTCATGATTAGTAGAGGGCGACCTTTGATCGGGCGAGTGGGGTGCTCAATTTATGACCTTCTCCTCTCATACCTAAATTCCTGAGCCCAGATCTTTTGGTGATGACGGATAAGTAGCCTTTGGCACGAGTCTCGGGTTTTTTAAATTTTCCAAAAATATTTAGGTGGCGACTCTGAAATCTGGAAGAGCAGTCCATTTTTGGCATTTGATTCAAACAATCAATTTTTCAAAAGAATTGTCAGATTTGGACTCTTTTGTATTTTCACTGTTTCACATTGCCCTTTGTGGAATCAAATTTAGAACCACGGGAATCTAGATTGTGGGGCTAGTCGTCTTCTGAAAGGAGCGCAAAAAGTCGAGCCACAATTTATGGTGACTCTGTTGGGGATTTAGAGAACTTGACTTGAAACTTATGATGTGAAATTTTATCTACACATATATGTTCTTTGCATTGCATTTGCATTGTTACTTTAAGTCACCATGTTTATCATCTGCTATTCCTGGGCAGTTTGCCGGAGGTTTGCCCAAAAGGCTTGCAAAAAGGTTGACTGGTCAAGGGCTCTGCCATGTTGGAAACACAATCCTTGGATCTGGATTACCGCCGTACCGCTTGATCCACCTTTCACTTCTTGGTGTTAGGTGTGAGATGTATATTAGGTAATCTTGCTGAGGTACCCTTTCGACCATTTGACCTAGTTACATATAGTGAAGCTATAATGACTATTCCAATTAGGACAGGATGCCACCCATTTGCAAGATGTTGTGAAACTCATTGTTTGAAATAGTACAACCTAGATTATGTCAAAATCTAGGACAGGGTAACCTTACCCCCTTCATAGGGGTGTTTTGGTTCTTTTACTTGGTATGTGATTCCGACTGTACATAATGGTTCATATCAATATGAGTTTGAGAACAAAATTCATTAGGGATTACAGTTCAGCTATGTGTTATGACTGTTGTGAATTGGGGCCGAAGTGCTGTCTGATTTTGATTATGTTTTTCTTTCTTTCTTTTTGCTAGGTAGTTTACCATCATAGCTTCAAAAAGACCCGATATTCCCCAAGTTGTGTGGACTCGTTTTGGCAGGCTTTGCAAAGCTCAAGACCTTGTTGGTGGCCAACCGATGTTAGTCTCACTTCCGTCAGTCACCCGACAAAGAAGGAACAAATAGTCAGTAGCACCAGTACAAAGCACTCTGCAAACACTTATCTGTTCTCACTCAATCAGTTCACCAGTATCTAGTTCACCCAGACCAGCAATGGCACGAAATACAGCACAGAACGCAGAGGAATTTGCTGCCATGATAGCGGCTTTCCAGAGGACTATGGATACTGTAAACCAAAGGATGGCTGTACAAGATGAAATTATCGCCGATCTACGACGTACATCTGGGGCATCAGCATCAACCGTGCATCCAATTCCACCTACTCAGCCAAATCCTGATCCACCCCCACTGGTTGAAAATCTACCAGTCCCAGATCCTCAGGACATGTTTCCCTCGGCTCCAACTTATTGGCCTCCGGTTCAACCCCTCACATGAATTTTTCCTTTTGATATCAATGCAATTGATCCGGCGTTGATTAAGATCGCCAGATTGGAGAAAGCATTGAAGAAATCCCAGGGCTTCAACTCCTCTCTTGATATCGAAGATGGATACACTAAGGCTTCGGTTAGATTACCAGAGAAATTTAAGATGCCCTACATAGACAAATTCGATGGGAATGGGGATCCGATTGTGCATGTCTAGTTATTTTCAGATGTATTGAGGCCTATGGGTTTGTCTAGAGCACAAAAGCTTTCTTGATTTGGGAGAACCCTGTCTGGTGTGGCGGCTATTTGGTACGCGAAATTGGAAGACTCAACAAAGCGGAATTGGGAGGAGCTATCTAAGGCATTTGTCAACCAGTATTCATATAACACCCAGATAGAAGTAAACCATTAGTGAGCTGGAGGCTACTACCCAGAACCCCAAAGAATCATTCATCGATTTTGTCACCCGGTGGAGAGCCAAGGTAGCCTGAATGACACATAGACCTGTCGAAAGAGAGCAAGTCAAGCTCATGGTCCAAAACCTTGAGCCAGACATGCTGCAGAGAATGATAGTGGCACCGTTGTCCACATTTGCTTCCTTGCACGAGCTGGGGGTCCAGATTAAGAGTGCATTCAAAGAGGGTATTATCCATAGAACAAGCGAACCCGCAAGAAGGCCATTCTCTTGGAATACCAATGCTAGCAATAGCACTATTCCACGACCTATGGATGTTAGTACTGTTGTTTCAACAGCCACGATGGTTGATCCCTTTGCTACTGCCATAACCTCACAACCTTCACAAAACACTGGCCCACTCCATAACCGAAGAGTTTTTACTCCGTTTCATATGAGCCCAGCCCGTGCCCTCAAACTATTAATGGAAAAGAGGTATCTCAAGCCTCTCGATCCTCATCCACTTCCAGACCCATTGCCACCCAAACATGACCCTACCCAGTATTGCATCTTCCACCAACAACATGGCCATTCTACAGACTTGTGCTACCGTTTACGTCATGAGATCTAGGATCTCATTAACAACAAAGTCATCGCCCCACCTTCCAAACCAAACGTAACAACCAACCCACTTCTTGCACATAACCAAATTCCCCCGCCCAGAAACATTAACCACATCCATATACTACTGCCCACCTTCAACCCTAGCACATACATTACCTTATCCCACCTACCAAAACCGGAGGTGGTTATTCTAGAAAGAACAGACATGTGCATGATGGATCTAACACCACAAACCCAGTCCCGACCATGGCAGTAGAAACGGAGGAAGAGAAGAATGCACTGAAGACAGAGCCGTTTGATACTCGTGTCATAGAGAAGGAGGTCTCGCTCGTAGAGAAGTACGATCCCAGTTTATACATTGTGGCCATCGATTAGCCAAGCCAGTAGTCATAATACCAAACTTTCTCAATATTAATGCTATCGGGAAGGCTAGTTAGGGCAACATCAAAATGATCAACCTGAACAAGGCCTAAATGACTTGGCTGACTTAGAAGAGGATTTGGCTGATCTGGAGGAGGATCTAGAGGATTTGTAGTTCTTCGAAGAGAAAGATACAAGCAGTGTTCAAGTGGGATGGTACGACCCGAGCCAGCCAGAAACAAGCAATAGATGGTTGAGTGAAGAAAAGTTAGATGTGGAAGAACATATAGGAAAGACTAGGAAGAAAGAGGAAATCACTGCCAGTGGCAAGGCTGAGGCTATACCCCTGACTGAGAAAGAACAGGCACTGGAACAATTTCAAAGAGAAATGATAGATGAGATCCTGATGAAGATAGCTCTGGAACAAGGAAAAGGAAAAGAGAAAGAAGAACCCGAAACAACGGTAGGTGATGTTCAAACTACTAAAAAGGTCGAATGGGAGACCAGCAATCGGAAAAGGATATTGAGGAAGCTCTAAAAACATCGGGATTCAGAAACCAAGACTGTGGTGGAGGAAGAATGGTATGATGATGGGGCGCATGATGTTAATATGCTCTAGATAGAACCTGATGCTAGCCCAGCCATGACTGCAGGAGAGTGGTGGGAAGACAGCGACCTAAGTCATGCACACACTGACGAATGGTGGAAATCTGACACGCCGGATGACACCTGATATACTAACGAGATCAATCATATTACCCGGAGTGGTCGGTACTTCAAATCCGTAGCATTAGACCAGCCAAAGACCTCTGAAAAAAAGGCTGAGAGATCAAAAGAGAAGGATCTTAAGGAAAACCTGGTTTTCTCAAGAAGATTCAGGCTGGCATATAAATCTGGGGGTTGATAATGGCATCTCGGGAGCATAGGCAAGCATTGTTAGAGGCAATGAACCAGACCAAACTGCCCATCAATACCACTGCGGACCAATTGGTATCGTTGGTAACATCTGGGGATGTTACGCCAGTGATATCTTTTATAGATAAGCAGTTACCACCTAAGGGTGCCAACCCCATCCGTCCCTTATATGTAACCCTGGAAAGTAAAAAAAAAAAGGTGGATTCCGGTGATGTTAGTAGAGACCTAATCAGTGATCAATGTATGTCCGGTGAGGACTGCCTATGCCATCGGTTTGAGGCCGATTGACTTTACACCTACGACTCAGGCCATCCGGGCTTATGACAATACAAGCCGGGATGTTATGGGAACATTCAAGAGCCATATCCTAATCGGCTCGACTGAGCATGAGGTGAAATTCCATGTCATGGACGTTCCGATCACTTTTAATCTATTACTGGGAAGGCCCTGGCTACATCAAATGAAGACTGTATCATCAACAGTCCATCAATTAGTGAAGTACCTTTTCAAAGGCAGGATTGCCACTGTGTACGGTAATTCTGCGATCCATCCTCCCCAGGGAACCACTGCACCATTATTGGAAATCATACATGGGAAAGAAGACATATTCCTTTCTGGCTTCTCTTTGGCATAAGCCCGGTTGGTCCAAACCATCATGGCGGAAGGTGATGGGAACTACATAAGTGCGCAATCTATCTACATGATGAACAAACATGGGCATATGCCCGGATTAGGACTAGGCCAAAGTGTTAGGCAGGCAAGTATTGTTGCTAAGGAGATGAGTTACAACACCCACGCTTTCGGGCTGGGATACAAACCTACCGCTACAAATCGGCAAAGAAAATGGGAGGAGTTGAGAGAAAGGACGTTTTGTCCGCCAAGGGGAAGACTTTCCCTTTTGTGGATTCCCAGAGCCCTGGTATGATTGGGAAACAAAAAAAAGGTATCCGAGGTTCGAGATCTTCTTCGGACACCAGTTGCCAGAAGAGGAGGATGAACAAGTAGACCTGAGCGCTAGCACAGATCAAGGCGGGACTGCAAGTCTGGACATTGAAGAGGAAGAGATGTTGGGAAAAGCGCTGGCTAACATATTGACAAGTTCTACTGCTGGAGCTGAGACCATCAACTTGGGGGATAGTTTTACTATCTCAATGATCGGGGATAACCTAGCAGCGGATTTCTCTAATCTTATTGTGGATGCATATGAGGCTCCATGATTGGCCTGGAAGTTTGAACAAGGCATCATCAACAGTTCTGGATCAAATAGTGAGTCCGAATCTAATTCCACTGAGTCTGTGGAGTCGGAGTCAGATTCGAGTTCCTCTGAGTCTAGTTCTTCTGGGAGTGGTAACCCGGATACCAAAGTCCTGTCTAGGTCATCTTTAAGCTTTTCTTTTGAGTCTACTGTAACTGAAGATCCAGACTTTTTGAATAGGAATGTTGTGGACTTTGCCTACTTCTCTATGCCTTTGGTTTGTTGTACTGATCTTAATTTTCAAAATTTTGACATAAACAAAGAGGAAGAAATTCCCCTAGTTTTGAAAATTTTGATTGATCATGAGGAGGAGAGACGTGTTAAGCCCTATACAGATGAAATCGTATCAATTAACGTAAGTACTGAGGAAGATCCTCGCTTGGTCTAGATCGGGTCCACGCTGTCTTCGGAGGAATGCAAGCGTTTAATCGCTTTATTAAAAAATTTCAAACATGTTTTCGCGTGGTCCTACGAAGACATTGAGATTGTACAACACTGGATCTCTCTTGACCCTGAGGTCCGGCCAGTTAAGTAAAAGCTACACAGAGTTCGCCCAGATTAGACTTTGAAGATCAATGAAGAAGTTACCAAATAGATTGAGGCAGGGTTCTTGCTTGTATCTAAGTATCTAATGTGGTTGGCCAATATTGTTCCAGTCCCAAAGAATGATGGCAGAATCAGAGTCTATGTTGACTTCAGGGATCTGAATAAGGCTAGTCTGAAGGATGATTTTCCACTACTGCATATTGATGAGTTGGTAGACTTCACCACGGCCATGCATTGCTCTCGTTCATGGATGGATTTTCCAAGTATAACCAGATTCTGATGGCACCCGAGGATAGAGAGAAGACCACTTTCACTACTCCGTGGGGCATCTACTTCTATCGAGTCATGCCATTTGGTTTGAAGAATGCTGGGGCAACTTATCAAAAGGCTGTAACCACCATTCTGTACGACATGATGCACAAAGAGGTTGAGGTGTATGTGGACGATATGATTGTCAAGTCCAAATATTGAGAGGGCCACTACACCGTCTTGGAGAAATTCTTCTAGTGGATCAGAGAGTATAGATTGCGGTTGAACCCACAAAAATGCACATTCGGCGTAACAACAAGGAAAATGCTGGGATTCCTGATCACACAGAGAGGAATTGAGGTAGATCCTTCTAAAATCAAGGCCATCTTAGAAATGCCACCACCAAGGACTGAAAATGAGGTGCGCGGCTTTCTGGGTAAAATGCAATTCATAAGATGGTTTATTTTCATAAGACGGTAAAATGCAATTCATAAGACGGTTTATTTTGTTTTAATGGAAGAATCACCATCAATTTGCTTTTGAACAGGTTAAGCAGTACCTGCAGAACCCGCATGTGTTATCATTGCCAAAATCAGGAAAACTGTTGATTTTGTACTTGTCAGTCATTAGGATGTATGTTAGCTCAGGAGTTGGAGGCCAAGGTGGAGAAAGCCGTTTACTACTTGAGTAAGAAAATACTGGATTACGAGACCCGTTACACTCCCCTCGAGAAAGCTTGCTTAGCCTTGGTATGAACTACCTGGAAGCTGAGGCACTACTTGTTAGCTCACTTTGTAATCCTGGTTTTGAGATTAGATCCTATCAAATATCTCTTTGAGAAACCAGAGCTTACAGGTAGGCCAGCTCGTTGGTTGTTTCTTCTCTTTGAATTTGATCTTAGATATGTTACACGCAAATCGGTTAAAATGAGAGCTGTAACGGAATTCCTTGCAGATCACCCAGTAGAGGGAGATGAAGCAATGGAGTACTTTTTCCTAGATGAAGATATTCTGCAAATAGAGGAGGAAACGTGGATGATGTACTTTGATGGAGCAGCTAATCAATTCGGTTATGGGATTGGTGTGCTACTAATAGCACCCAATGACTCCCATTTACTCTTAGCCTTCAAACTTTGGTTCAAAGTATCCAACAACGAAGCAAAGTATGAGGCGTGTATTGTTGGTTTAGAAGCCGCCCTGGAACTAGGAGCAAAAAGGTTGGACATCATCAAAGATTCGAATTTGGTTGTGTCTCAAGCCAACGGAGATTGGAGGGTTAAAGAGGAGAAAATGAAGGTTTACCATCAGGTCTTGGATATGTTAATTTCGAGGTTTGAAAAGCTAACGTTTACCCATCTGCTAAGGGAGAACAACCGATTCACTGATGCACCAGCAACTCTATCTTCTATGGTAGACATTCCATTGGGAGTCAGGATGTATCTAACCATTATTGAACAGAAGTACACGCCGGCCTATGAAACTATTGCCACGATAGATGAGGCTTCAGACAAGAACTCCTAGTACTACAATAGTTGGAATTTCTTGGAAAAAGAGGTGTATCTACCAGGAGCAACTGCTAAAGACAAAAGGGGAATACGGCATCTGGTCGTTCAATTTATCATCTAAGGGGGTAAGCTATACAAAAGAGGTCATCTGGGAATGCATAAACTATGTGTTAAGGAAGAGGAATCAAAGCGCTTTATGGAGGCCATTCACGGAGGAGAGTGCAAAGCCCACATGAAATATATGATTTTTGTGTAATTATTTTCATATGATTTTTTTTGGAATGAAAATTATTTTTTAAAATTTTAAAAATATATGATTTTTGTGTGTTTATTTCATCAAAATAATTTTTATATTTTAAAAATAATACTTTGAAAGCATAACTAAACATAGTAATTACTTTTTATTTTATTTTAAATTTTTATTAAATGTATTTAATATTAGTCTTATTTTAAAGTATAGTTTCAATGATATTAATTTTATAAAAATTAAAATTTTATATTAAAAATTATATATATATATATATATTATGAAAATAAAATGAAAAAGATTAAAATAGTTTTTTATTTTATTTTTTTATTAAAAATGTGATAGAGAGAGTGTGTGATTTTAATTTTTTTTTTGGTTAGAAATGTGATAGAGAGAGAGAGAGAGAGAGAGTGTGTGTGTGTGTGTGTGTGTATGTGTGTGCCTGTGGGTGTGTATGTTTGTGTGTGTGTTAGTGAAAAAGGACGGAGAGAGAAAGGGACGGATTGAGAGTGTGTGTGCCAGTGGGTATATACATATATATATATATATATATTTTTTTTTTGTTTAAAGAAACAAATCTGAGCCGTTTGTTTCTTTGTAGGTGACGTGGCTCTATCTGAGCCGTTGCATGGAGGATGAACCAAAAAGAGAGGCTGGAGAGGATCCAGACTCGAAACTCACACCCACATTGGATGAAAGGTGGCTTTTGTGTCATTTACACAGCAATCATTGTTGTTCAAACAATGGAGCCTCTTTGGGTTTTATTTTAATGATTTAAATTATTTATTTTTTAAAGTAGGTTGATAAGAATATTTTTATAAAAGATTAAGTTAATTAAATATCAGTAATATTATGATCAAATCAATTTTGTACCAATAAAAATAAACAATTAAGTGTAATTTTGAATATAAAACTAAATACAAAATGGATTTGATCATAATACTACCGATGTCTGATCAATTTAATTTTTTATAGAAATATTCTACTCAAAAAAATCCTCAATATTGAATGGTTCAAATCATTTAGGTGAGATTCAAAAGTGTGTCCCATTACCTAAACAACAATAACTTCTGTGTAAAGACACAACAGCCACCCTTCATTTGAATAATATACATAAAAAATCTTACAAAATAAGTAATTTTAATTACCAAAACAGAACTCATAATTGACAATAAACTCGAATAACGCCCTCTAGTTTGGCCTATTTTAGAAAGTAAGTTAAAAGCCAATTTTTTAATGGGCATTCGAGTGAAAAATCCAATTTTAGATTGTTTTTGTTAAGAGGTCCGGACACTAATTTATTCTATCTACAAGAGCATCATTATCAGTTTACTCAAATTTTACTCTAAAATATTATTAAAAAATTCATTCCCTATTTTAGGAATCGCTTTTTTATCTACTCCTAACAAACTCCATATTCTTTCTCTATTCTGTTAAAATAATCTTTTAATTACTTTTAAATTTGAATATTGTTTTAATAATAAAATGATGAACACACATCTAAATCAAACACCAGCCAGCAACAGCAAAGCAGTAGAGGAAAACAAAGTAGGGTGGTCGACCGGGCGGTCGACCGGTCGGTCCAATTTTGGGCATTTTTCTTCTTCAGCTACAAGGCACTCACGGGACATCCGGGGGACATCCAATCGGCCAACCCTTCAGTTTTCATGCACACCTTCAACGAATAAAATAACAATTTATCAAATATGAGGGAGCTACTATGACAACCCCGCCATGTATAATATTTTATATTTGGTTAATTAAGGAGATTTGCGATTTTAATTAGTCGTTATCCTAATTTAATTTGGGATTTATGAGAATTGTGGAATCTGATTCGTATATGATTCTATTAAAGATTTATTTTGGAAATTAGAAATTAAGGGTCCAAATGGCTTAAGAAAGTGAAACTAAGAAGTTGAATCAATTTAATTTTAATTACGGACCAATTTGAAAGTTTAATTAAATATTTGATTCAGCTTAGAAAAATTGAGATTCGATTAATTAGGTCCGAATTAGAGTTAATTAAGTTAGTTAACTTATGAGCATTGAGAATTGTGATTACTACGAATTAAATTTATTTATGGGGTGTCCAATTTGAATATGTAATTTATTGACAGAAATTTTGGAGTCTGATAAGGAATTGAAGGCCTAAATGATTTGGGAAATCAAAATTAATGATGACAATAAGTTTAATTTAAAATTTGGAGTCTTTTGCAAGTTTGATTAAAATTCTGATTCAAATTGATAAATTTAAATATAATTAATTGGGCTCTAAAAGAAGTCAAATTAGACTAATGTGCGTCTCGGGGTGGTACCTCGGCGGATCGAATGGGCGAATGCTTGGCAGTAGTGGCTCAGGCTCAACCTTAGGCTCGACCTCGAAATCCGCTGCAAACTCTGCCAGAGGAAGCGCGGGGAAGCCCCCGTCATGTGGGACATAGTCTGCCATTTGAAATGGATGCGAAATGAGCAAAAATGAGCAAAAATGCGAGAAATTGTGAACTTTGAATAAAGTAAACCCTAGGACAGAGAAAAAGTCAAAGAAAGTTAAAAACCCAGGAAAAGTGTACTAACCTTGGGAGAAACTCCAGGGAAATGATCCTTGAATGGTGGAAATGACGGAAGAAGTGTCGAAATCAAATTCTGATCGATTCAAATCGAAGAGCACGAAAGGGTTTTTGCGAAGAAAAAGTTTCTAGGGTGTTGGGAAATGCGTAGAATGCACGAATCTAGAGAGAAGGAGTACCTAGAGAGCAAGAGCAGACAATTTCGTGCAAGGGTTTGTGGGGAAATGAAGTGATTTTGAGTGTACTTAAAGAGCCACGGGTCAAAAGACCAATCTGCCATCGATGGCCGGCAGGGGGCCGGCAGCTTCCACTGATGCCCGGTAGGCCTCCACCAGTTCCCCCTGCCTCTTTTACCTTCATATGTGTCCTTGGGTTCCAAGAAATACAGGTTATGCTCAAAATTGGATTCAAAATGCCTCCGCGGAAGCCCAAAATCACATTCGCAGTGCACGAGGGTCATTGCCGTCAACTCAAACAAGGAGTATCCTTTTTAAATATATTTCACCCCTCCGAAAGGTAAATCGGAGGTCACAACTAAATCGACCTTGCCAAGACACGCGTTTCTTCATTAAACATATTGCATCGCATATGCATTGGTTATTGTGCACAAGATATGCTATGCACCTTTTCACTCGCATTGCTATGCACATTCCACTCGCATTGTTATGCACGTTCCACTTGCATTGTTATGCACCGTTCTACTTGCATTGTTATGCATGTTCCACTTGCATTGTTATGCACCTTTTCATTTGCACATCGCGTTTGACATACGTTTGGTTACCTTTCTCCTCTCGCGTTTGACACGCGTTTGGTTACCTTTCTCCTCTTGCGTTTGACACGCATTTGGTTATCTTTCTCCTCTCGTGTTTGACGCGCGTTTGGATGCCCTTCTCCTCTCGTGTTTGACACGTGTCTGGATGACTACGCTTTCTTGCACAGTCCTTCTCCTTTCGCGTTTGATACGCTAGGAGGTGTTTCGTTTGAGACTTTGGGTGTTCCCGATAGTCGCTTTTAGTCTTTCCTGCGTGAGTCGTACTTAAGATTGCATAATTTTCTTACATCCTTTCTGCATGAGGTGTGGTTTCGCATGTGTTTACTTGCTTGTGGGCGAGTTTGCTGTAGCATTTCTTTGCATAACATTTGCATCTAGATGCTTCTTTACAGCTCTCTTTGCATAATCATAAGTTATGCTCTTGCATCATGCATGTCATTTGCATTTTGCCCCAGCCTGCGGACGCATCTCTATATTGTTATATTGGATGTTTATCTGAGTCTTCGGCCTTGTCAAAAATGGGTTGGCTCTGGGCTTTTGACATTCACTCCCGTCATCTCATGACTTTCGAGTTCTGTCAAAGAGAGGCAACTGTAAACACTCCATTTTTGACCGTCTTCAAGACTTGGATGTTCTTGTAGGTTCATCCAGCAACAAGTTTGATTGCTCGTCGAGTGTCTGACTTTCATGACGGAATGCTCCAGGTTTGATACTTCCAAACCCTATTTCCATTCTGTCTCTTTTTTGGACCATGTGTTGGTATTTGCTTTGTGGTGTCCTTGATGGCCTGCCGGCCATGGGCTAGGCCCTGCCGGCCATCAATGAGGCACTACCGGCCACCATTGATGGCCGGCCGACCACCCTTGTTTTAACAGATATTTTCTCAGATATTTTTGAGCCAGCTATGGCTCATTGAGCCATCCTCCATATGTATGGAGGGATGGAAGCTTGCTTTAAGCTTTTCAAGCAAGCTTTTGCTTGCATTGCCTATATAAGGGGAGGCCTCTCCCCCTATTCAGGGGTTTAGATTTTTCAGAGACAAAATCTCTCTCTCTAGAATTCTCACACTCTCTATATATTATGCTCTATAGTGCTTAGAAGTGTGTTTTTCTTCACATTTTTGCAAAGAAACACCTAGTCAAACACCACTACCTTGGAGCTGAGGTCCTTGAAGGTTTGTTTGGAGTTCAAAAGGATGGTTTTTGTCTCAGAAGTTGTCCTCTTACTGTTGTGCTTCAAGGGTGAGCATATTCCCTCTTTTAAGCCTATTTTTGTATGCCATATTAGCCACCTTTGCATGTTGTTTTAGGCTTGGTTGTTAACTACGAAAAGCTCTATTTTTAAGTGTTAAAAATGGTTGTTTGAGGCCCTGTGGGAGTTGGGGGTGTTTCACCCCCTTGTATGCCTTATTTGCTAAGCTTTTGGGCCATCCTTTAAAGCTTTTCAAACAATCTCTTTTTGGCCTTAAAACCACTGAATTCCAGAGGAATTTCAGTGGTAGAAAACTTGTTTTGAGGTCCTAAAGAGGAGGGGGTGGTCCCCTCTCCTCTTGTCTTGTTTGCATGTGGTGATGGCCTACCAAAGGAGCATGCATTTCTCCCCATTTGAGGCTTGGTTCAAGCATGTTTTTGTGACTTTTTGGACCTGTTATAACTCTATTTTAGGCTGGTTTAGTCATTGGTTGCTTGTATCTTGCATGTGTAGTGCAATTTTGTTCACTAGCCTAATGTACTTGATGGTTTAGCCTATTAATCTAGCATGTGTATGCTCCACTCCAGCATGTTTTTGGCTCTAATTTAGCATGCTTTAGGACTGTTTTGAGTGGTCTTGGCCTTTTAAGGCTTGCTTGGTATAGCTATAGTAGAGTTGGCCTTTACTAGCTTTGTGATTTAAGGCTTCTAGCATGCTTTGCTTGGGTTGTTTGCATACCATAGCATCATTTAGCATGTAATTTCAGAGCATATACCTCTGTCACACTCTCACATATATCAATCTTTCATTGCTTTTGAAAGTTGTGTTTTGATGCCTTGCTTGTGAGCCAATTTGTGTGCATGCTTGTCTAGTCTTTTGAGCTTCAATTCCAGCATGTTTAGGCCTTTATTTTGGCATGTTTAAGCTATGTCCAGAGCTGGTTTGGTCCTTTGTGATTGATATTGCATGGTTCTATGTAAAGCTCAAGGGCCAAGTTTGGCATCATAAAAAAAATCTAAAAAGTCAAAAAGTCACTAAAAAAGCAAAAAAGTCCATACTATTCACCACTTTTTTGGCGGGAAATCTGTCAATTGAAAAAAAAAAAAAAAAGAAAGAAGAAGAAGAAGAAGAAAAGAAGTGCAAAACGACGCTACACAACACTATGCAGCCACACATCCCAATTGGTTTGATGACGTGGCACACTTCTAAGCCACACATGCCATAAAAAAATTAATAATAAAAATTGAAAAGGACAGCAAGTACACTACACAGTCCAACTGCTTGTGTCAGCGAGAATAATATGGTAATTTTACAATTTTATACAATATTTTAATACACATTTTTTCATAAAAAGTCAAAAAGTTAACCCAAACATCCATATTTTTTTCCTCTACTTTTTAGTCCAAAAAGACAAAAAGTGCACTTATTTAGGACACCCCAAACAACCCAAGTCTCTTAGCATGTTGTACATGAGTTGTTTGCATGTTAGAATCTCACTTTTCATGCCATTTCAGCACTGAAATTTTGCAACCTCTCTTTGTTCTTCACTTTTGAATTTGCTTTTGAAAGTGGTCTTGAGCCCCTTGTTGGCTTGAGCATGAAATTAAGGCATTCATGCTTAATGGTTTTAGCCTTCTCTTGAGGGTTTCTGCTAACCGAAAGCATGAGGCCTCTTTCATGCTCAAGGTGCTTGTGGCTTAGACCATCTTTCCCATTAGAGGACTTTCAGAATTTGACCAACCGGTTAAGGAATTGATTGGTAATCTAAAATGTGTAAACAAAATCAACCAAGTAAAACATGCCAAGATAAGCATGTTGTTTGCATTGCATGGTGTTCAATCGGACATTATATTGAACACAAGATGAATTGGTTCATTTCATACTTGAAGTGATAAAAATGAGCCAATTCTCTTAGTCTCCATTGCCTTTGATCACTCATGATAAGGCCGTGGTCTTACTGTCTTGTTTGTTGTGCATTTATTGAATGTGTACAAGTTGGGTCTTAGACCATCATGCATTCAAAATGCTTGGTTGATGGTCTTGGATTCAATTATTCTACTCCTTTGATGTTTTGAGGTGATAAGGAGAGGCATGGTACACACATACCCTAGGGAGACTCTCCATTTCCTCTGTTTTGTGCTCTGCTGTAGTTTGGTGTCACAGCACACCAGTGGCTGGCAGTGCCACATTGATGGCCAGCACCCTTACATTGTTGGCCAGCAGGTGGCCGGTAGAAGTTCTTTATGGCCGGCAGGCCACTGGTGCACTCCCCAACATGGATTTAGTAAGTTTTAGCAGAGAGTTCTTGAAGACGCCCTGCAGATAGAGCCTCTAAAGAGCAAACCGGAGAGCTTTTCGGGGCGAAAACCGAGCATGCATCTTCTTCTTCTCCGAACAGAGTTGGAGCAGCTTAGTTTAATGCTTATTTGTTAGTTAGCATTAATTTGTAATTTGATTAATTTGTTAATTAATTAAGTGTTATAATAATTAAGTAGCTTAGTTTAGCTATTTCTTCATTGGTTTGTAATAATTAGTCTAATTAGCTTAATTAGATTAGTTAGAGTAGTTTAGCTTAGATTAGCTTAGTTTATTTAGACCCTCCGTCGAGAGGGCAAATGTTGTAATAAAGGTGCGTATGTGTGTGCATGTTTTCCAACCCCATTTTTTTGTCCCTTTTACTTATCGCTTTCGATGGTTAGTTTTAGGGCACATTTTGATTAGCATACCTTATGCTTTGCATGTCTGCATCATTCATTCGTCTTGCATGCACCAGGCTCGGTGCATCATTCAAACCGCATTGTATTTCAATACATTTACTTGAATACATGTTTCAAAACATGTTATCAAGTGTTGCATTCATATGCCATCTTAGATAGCCGAGCCTATTTTAGTTGCACTTTCGCATGTGTTGCATTAGGCACTTAACATAGTTAGGATCATGCATTGTTTCTAATTAGCTTCTGTTTTGGCTAGGAGTACACTGTAAGTGTTTACGCTTTAACATCCTTGCATGTGTGTAAGTGACTGCCATGATAGCATGCTTGCCATGAGGCTATGTGCTTAAATAATTAACTGCATGAATGCCTGTGGATGAAGGCTTCATTACTTGAATTGGAACAATTCATCAAAATGTGAGTTTTAAGCCCACTTGGAGTGGCAAATCATCATGTTTTAAGCCCACCTTGTTTGGTGGCAAATCCGCGTTTTAGCCTACTTGTGAGTAGTATCTTCAAACCATTTTCGAAAAACAAACATGAGATGTGTTGTTCCAAATCGAGCGATTTAGTCTATACTTGTATGCTGTGCGCATCACGTAGTAAGTTAGATTAATAACCGGAATAAGAACACAAGTGTTTTCAAAAACAACATATCATGTTTAGTAGAGGCCGATCTTTGATCGGATGAGCGGGGGTGCTCATTTAAGAACCTTCCCCTCTCGTACCCAAGTTCCCGAGCCGAGGCAACTTTGGTGATGACAGACACGTGGCCTTTAGCACGAGTCAGGGTTTCCTAAATTTCTCAAAATAAAATATTTAGGTAGTGACTCTATAATCTAGCAAAGCAGTCCATGTTTGGCACTTTTTTTTCTTATTCAAAATCGATTTTCCAAAACCGATTGCCAGATTTGGACTCTTTAGTGATTTATCAGTCTTACATTGTACTTTGTGAGATTAGATTCAGAACCGTGACAGGAGTCCAAACTGTAGTAGCTAGAACCCAATCTGCGCCCTCTCAAAAAATAGGGGCGCACGGAGAGAGTTCGGGCAGTCTACAGAGAGCACCGAGAGCAAGAGTGAGAGAGAGAGAGAGAGAGAGAGAGAGAGAGTTCAAATCAAGTGAAATAAAGAAGGGAAGGCTTATACTACTTGTGACGGCCGGTTCTACACTATTGGTTGCAGTCAAGGGAGAGTCACTAATGAGTCATGTGGTCAATAACCAAGTAAGATCCAAATCGCCGGAGGAGTCAAATTAGCCTCCCTTCTAAGTCCAGCTTTCTTAGGCAGTGCACTGCCCTTTTGACAATCTTAAAAGTATTGACACAAGGTCTCATAAGCAACGATAAGATTCTTACAAAGAATATAGATACATAACAATCACAATATATATATATATATAACTCAAAAGATGGTTCCATTACATTACATTACATTACATCCCAAAAGAAAGCTTAAATCTTCAAATGAGTCTTTACAAAACATCCAAAAAGAAACTTCTAATTTTTTTCTAGGATAGCCAAAAGTCTTCAAAAGTTTCGGGCTCGTCATCTCCAGTTATGAGTTCTGCTTCGTCACCTGGCATGATACGCTGTGAGCTTTGAATGCCTAGTAAACACACACACCCTACCTTTTTCCCCAGTCCAATACACAATTACAATTATAACATCAAGTAATAAAGCACAATACTCAATTAAATAAATAAAGGGTGAAGTTAGGTTGTTAGCAACTAGAAATCCTCCAAAGAGATTTCGTCCTCCCAACCACGAGAATCGAACGCGGATTATTCGGTATGCCCCCTCTTTTGCTGCTTTGTTGCAGACCTAACCTCAGATGCCTACCAACGGTTATGTACCGTGTAGCGCCAACCGTAGGGCCTCAAAACAGACGGTAAAATAGGGCCTTGCCCGAATCCCTCCTTGCACCAAACCACCTAGGGTCCGAATACAACCGCTCCGTTCAAGGGTTCCGAAAACCACTTGCGCAAGACTTTAACTTTCAAATAGGAAACTCATCCCAACAATCCATATATCACATATACTCATCTTTTTATTACTCAAGTGCTTGAAAACCCAATACCCTCCCAATTAGGTTTCCTGTTGAATTAAATATTTTACATCAAGGTTAGGCAACTTAAAAAAATATCCACACAAGCATGTATCAACAAGGTGAAGAAGATGAAGAACATATCATAACACATACAACATCATGCCAAGATATGATCATGAACCAATAAACATTTTCATGAATACAAGGGCATAAAACATCCATGCATAACAAAATTTCCAGATTTACATCACATACAGATTAAAATGAAAGGACCATTTTAGATCCTTCACCGGACTTGGCCTTCCTATGGTTTGTAGAGGATTCGATCTAGTTTCTAGAACATTTTTCGGAAATGGGGTTGCTTTTTCAGATTTTAAGTTATTTAGAAAATATTCCAGCGCTGTCCAGGTTCTGTCCAGATCTGTCGACCGTTACGAAAAATTGATTTTCTTGCAAACCGCTTAATGTTTTTTGATGAAACCAATTTTAGTTGAAATCTAACACTTTAAGGAAGATTTTGACATAAAATAGAGGTCCAGAATAATGTTTTACATTTTTCTAGAATTTCTGGAAGTGGGCTGCAAAAACAGATTCTAGGGTACTTTGCCCAAAACAAGAAGATTTATGTAAAAGGGGTTCTACCAAGGAAAAGTTTCATTTATTTTGTGAAGAAAATATGCTAACTATCACATGTTTAACTCAGAAAATTTGTTTGAAAGAGTGCCCTTGAAAATTTGAGAGATTGGTACAAAAGAAGATGGTTTTGTGCCAAAATGGGGAAAATACAAGAGAGATGGAATCAATACTCAACCCTTAGCATTTTTAACATAAGAGCTTAGTAATAACAGATCTGAAAACATTATTTAGAACCTTTAGAAACATGCATAGAAAAGGAAATGAAAGAGAAGGTTGTGTTTGTGGCTTCCTTGCTTTGCACAAGAAGGCCCTCTTCTTCCTCCTTTTTCTCCTCTAGACTTCACTCTCTCTCGCTCCTCCTCTCTCTAGCTGAATGTGTGTGTGTTGGTGTTTGTTCTTTGCCAAGCTAGGGGGGCGGGGTGTGGTATATATAGGCAATTTGGTGTAAAATGACAAAAAAGCCCATTAGTTGAAAATGGATGGAAAGTTAGGATTTTGCTTGGTGTCAAATGGGATAGGAGTAACTAAGGTGCTAAATCATAGGTTAAGCATCAATTAGTTGATTTTTGGTTGAAAGGTAACTAGTTTTGGGAACATCACCCTAGGTCTAGGGTACTAGGTTTGGGTTTCCTAGGATATTCTTCATCATAAATCTTGAGAACTGGCTCCTCTCTCTTCCTAGGGTGGCCGGCCTTGGGGGTGTGATGGGTTATTATTTTAATCATTTTAGGTACTAGTATACACACACACATATATTATATATATATATATATTACATGATTGATGGTACTTCAAGGTACAAGTACTAGTTTTTTGGGGTAAGTTTTGAATTTAAATAAAGAGTGAGGGCTTAGAGTTAAATACATGTAACTTATGTAGAATTACATTAGGTTAGGGAACTTATTTCGGCCAGGGAAATTCCTGTTTTGACAAAAATAAAAATAGTAATGCTAGCCGACAAGATTCAAATTAATCAAGTAACCGAGGGGCTTTAAGAAAATAATTCAAACATTAGGGTCTTTAAAGTTGTAGACACCCCATTTTTGACCGTCCTCAAGACTTGGACGTCACCTCTTGAACACTCGGTGATCATCCATGTTTGTGTTTGTCTTGAGTTCCCGGAGGTCTTGGCTACGCGCCTTGCCTCAGGATCTCTCGACTCGACTGTTTTGTGTCTAGTTTTGCACCAAACACTTGTGATTTGCCTTGGAGGGGCAGGGAATGGCTTGTGGACCATCCCCACACTCCACCGGCCATGGCTTGAGGCCACCGGCTGTGTTTTGTTGCCACCGGCAAAATGTTTGGCCGGCCGGCACTATAGATGGCCGGCCGCTATCTTTTTTGGTCAATTGCATCTTTGGCCGGCCGACTACTGTGCATCTGCTTTTGCAGATATTTTGGTGCAGCTGGCATGCACTTGGCTCCCCTCCATACACGTGTATGGAGGGATCTCTCTCTTTAGAAGCTTGTCTTCTAAGCTTACAAGACTAAAAAAGCTCTATAAAGAGGAGCCTTCTCTCCCTTGGTGAGGGGTTAGACATTTTAGACAGTTTTTTTTTAGGGTTTGAGTTTTAGGGTTAGGGTTTGTTCATATCCTACCTCTATATCTCTCTTGTGTGTGTTTTGTCTCACTTTTGCTCACAAACACCCACCATCACACCATCCCTTGATGCTGAGGCCCTTGAAGGTTATTTTTGGAGGTTTTAGACTGATTTCAACCTAAAGAAGTTGCTGGAGCTCCATTGGTGAAGAGGGTCTTCAAGGGTAAGAAGTTTGTCCCTTTATTCCCCATTTTTGCATTGTATTTTTGTCTACCTTACAACTGTTTTTGGGTTTAGTGTATAACACAAAAAAAGTTCTATTTTTTAGCCCTCTAAATAGTTGGTTAAGGGTGCTTTGGCTTTTGGGGTTGTTTGACCCCTCTTAAGCCTTGAAAGGCCCCATTTTGTGCCATTTTGAGTGAGCTCCGGGACCATTGAGTTTGGGCCTCCTCACCACTAAAATCTTGAGGGATTTCAGAGGTGAGGATGGTGCCTTGAGGTCCTAGGAAGGAGAGGGCCACCCCCTCTCCTTGTTGTCCTTGAAAAGGACCATTTTTGCCTCTTGAGAGAGCACCATGTTTAAGTGTGTGTTGGCCATGCCTTAGCTGATTTTCATGCTTATTATGTCATGATATGCCTCTGTTTTTAGCTGGTTTTGGTACACCATGCTTGTTTAGCATACATACCTTGTAATGCCATGATTTGCCTCAATACATGCATAGCATTTAGACTACCATGCTTTTGTGTTTTGGCCAAGCTTTGAGAAGCTTACATGCATGTTTTGATGTGCCAAGGGACCGTTTTAAGTCATTTGAGTCATTCATGCCCCGCTTTGTATAGCTGCCATGTAATCCCCCTTTGGCTTGCCTTAAGTTTTGAACCTTGGTTGCATGCCATGCTTGTCTTGTTCATTTGAGTTGGCATCATATTTAACATGATTTCAGAGTTTAATGTGCATGCTAATTGTCCATGTTTAGTCTCTTTTAAGTGTGCTTAAAAATTGCTCTTATGTGCTTAAGTGTTGGCCTATTAACATGTGCATGTGTGTGTGTGTGTTGGACCTCACTTCCATAGCATTGGCCACTGTTTTGGGCTTAGTATAGAGCTGTCCAATTAGTGTAAGTCCCTCCTTTGCATGTTGTTGCATGCACTCATATCGGTGAGTTGTTGCATGGTTGGACTTGCATGATTGAATGAAGTCACATGTTGGCTTGCATACTTGAACACCCACATTGCACCTTGCCTACTTGTAGGTTGTATCGCTTCATGCCTTTCATGCTTCTTTACTTAGGTTGTGTGCCTAACATGCTTTGCTTGCTCGCATTGTCCATGTTGCATACTAGTTTGCATGCTTAGATCGCATTGCGTTGGGATGCATGCTTGACCTCTTGAATTGCTTATGATAGAGGTTAAGCCCCATTGTTTGATTATGTGCATGGCATTCCATATTAAAATACACACTTGATTCTTTGGGCCAGCATGCATGGAAATGCGTGATTGGTGGTCTGAGAATCGAAGCCCATGTCTCTTTGAGTCATAAACATGATAAGGGATGTGATTGGTGCATACATTGCTTGAAATTCATTGCCATGCCAAGTCTTGCCCTCTGCTGCTGTCAAACACAGATTCTGCAGGAAGATTTGGCCGGCCGGCTATCTTCATTGCCGACCGGCCATCATTGTTGGCCAATGGATCAAATTTGTGGCCGGTGGTGTTCTCCTTCAGCCGGTGGTGTTCCTTAGTATCCAGAAAGCAAACTCTGAGACTTTGGTAGTCATCAGGAAAGCAGAGCAAGGAAAACAGAGGCATCTTGAGCATGGCTGTGGATTTCCTGGCGGAATTGAGCGCGCATGCATTGAGCCCTCTGCTGAGACTGCTGTTTACTGCTTTCTTAGATTAATTAATTTGCTCAATTAATTTAATTGTCTGTAATATTTAATTAGCTAGTTGGTTAGTTAAATTGTAATATTTATTCGGACCCTCCGAGTGAGGGCAAATTTGTAATAAGTGTGGGTGTGTGTGCGCATGTTTTCCAACCCCCACTTCTTTCTCCCTTTTACTTACCTGCTTTGATGGTTAGTATTAGGGCATATTTTCTTTAGCATCCTCATGCCATGCATGCGTGCATCATTCATCAATATTGCATGCACCGGCTCGGCGCATCATGCTAACTGCATAAGTATTTCAAATCTAACTTGAATACATGCTACTTGTGCATTTTCACATGTCATTTATAGACTAGTCGAGCCTGCTTTAGTGACATTCCGTATGCGTTGCATTAGGCATTTAAACATGGACTTGGATCATACATGATTGCTAACATGTTCTTGTTTGGCACGGAGTACTAGGTGAGCTTTTATGCTTTAGCATACCGCATGCGTGTGGGTGTTGCCATAATAGCATGATTACCATGAGGCTAACTGCTTATGTGATATGACTGCTTGAATGCCTGTGGGTGAAGGTCGGATTGTTTGAGTTGGAACAACTCGTTGAAATCCGTGTTTTAGCCTACTTGCGAGTAGCAAATTTCAAAACGTTTCCAAACAAACGGATATGCAATGCTTTGTTCCAAATTAGGCGATCTAGTCTATACTTATTTGCTGTGCGCATAACATAGTAATTCTAGGCTAATAACCGGAATAAGAACACATAATGTTTTCAAAACAAGATATCACGGTTAGTAGAGGCCGATCTTCGGATCGGGCGAGAGGGGGTGCTCATAGCTGACCTTCCCCAATCGTACCCAAGTTCCCGAGCCGAGGCAACTTTGGTGATGACGGACACGTGGCCTTTGGCACCGAGTCAGGGTTTCCTAAATTCCCCCATAAAAAATATTTAGGTGGCGACTCTGTATTTGGCAAAGTAGTCCATGTTTGGCACTTCTTTTCTAAAAATCTGTTTTCTCAAAACGATTTGCCGGATTTGGACTCTTTGGTTCAAATTAAGAACCGTGACAATTTGAGTCCTGAACTGTAGTAAGCCCAAAGACGAACAGAACGAGATCCATCCTCCCGGGGCGTTCGGGGACATCTACAGTTTCTGGCGACTCTGCTGGGGAGTTTAGAGAGCTTGACTCGAACTCGTGATATCCTATTTTGATTTCACTTATGTGTCTCTTTGCATTGCATGTGCATTGGTGCGCCTAGGACACCGTGTTTGCCATCTGCCATTCCTGAACGGTTTGCCAAAGGCTTGTCTTGTCAAGGCATGACCATAAGGCTGACCGGTTATGGGCTCTGACAGTATGGGAACACAAACCCCGGTTTTACTGGGGCACCCTTTTCGACCATTCGACCTAGTGCATATTCGGAATCCATAGTGAGTATTCCAAATTAGGACAGGTTGCTTACCCGATGTTAGGTTGTTTGAAACCGCTGCGTGCGTAGTGAAACCCTAGCTCCTAACAAAATAGGACAGGGAAACCCTACCCCAACATAGGGGTGTTTTGGCTCTCTTTTACTTGCTATGTGCTTTTAGAGTGTATCTCTACAGGAACGCACATGTCAGTTTGCAAAGTTTGAGTATCAGGCCTGAGGGCACCGGTGTCAGTGATTCTGAGAAACAGTTATATCTGCGGGTATCCGACTCAGTGTTTTGGGGCAGTGATTTTTGGGAAACAGTGATCAGTATTAGAGTACAGCTGTTCAGCTACGTCTGTGTTTGTTCTGATTGAGCCGAAATGCTGTGTGTTTTCTCTTTTAGTGCAGAGATTCAGTACAGAATAGCCGGTGTTCCCCCTTGCTGAAGCAAGACAGATATCTGATCCGTCGGTCACCACTCAGAACAGTGGACCTATGATGACGCAGAATTCGGAAGAGATTATGGTTATGACAGCCGCATTAGATCAAGGAATCACTCTGCAAAGTGAGGCCAATGTCAATGTGCCGCATCCACCGAGGTCGCCTGCTGCGCGCCCGATCTGGGAACCCCAGCTGTACCAGGCTCGCGAGCCCACCACATTCAAGTTGATGGGGATGATAGGTGACCTCCAGAGGTCCGTGGCGGATCTCGCCTACGGAATGTCAGCTTCGCCACCAGCTGCACCATATGCCGGGAATTTTATACCCCAGGAGCCCCCATTGCTGGGGCGGATTGTGATCGAGCTTAGCCAACCGGAGATGGCCTCCAACTATAACAATGACATATCAACGTCAACCCAAACTTCCGATCAGGCTGAGGCCAGAGGTAAAGACAAAGTAAAGGCAAATGTCGATCCCATGGAACAACTGCTGTGGGCAATCGAGGCTTTGAAAGCCGGGGGATGAGTAAGCAACAGGTGTTCGCAGTCCTGACCGAGACTGTGGATGATGTTTTCCCCGCTCCGACTGAAGGCAGTACCAGCCAATCAGAAAACCGAGACAGGCCCCGTCATGCCAGAACAGTTCCTTCTGCTCCCAACCCTGCACCTGGGAAAGATCAGAAAGTCAAGGCAGTGCCTGCCGACCCTTTCGCTAGTGCGTCTAGCAAGAATACTCAGACTTCAAAGTACCTGCCCCGAGGGCGCAGGGTCTTCCACGCTCTTTACATGCCATTGTCCAAGGCACTTCAGATCCTGGCCGAAAGAGGGCACCTTAAACCCTTGGAACCCAGGCCTCTCTTGAAGAATCTCCCTCCCACACATGATGCTGCCTTGTACTGTGCGTACCACCAGCAAACTGGTCATGCTACTGACAATTGTTTCCGCCTCCGACACGAGGTGCAAGACTTGATCGACAACGAGGTTATCCTCCTGCCCACCTCAGCCAAGTCCGTTACTACTCAGCTATTGGACTTTGAGGATACTGATAGTATGAGTATGTGATCGGGGGATGAACCACCTGCGAACGGCGCTCAGTTTACTCCAGATATGGCGTTTGGCACGCACTGTTTTGAGCATTTGCGAATGCTAGTTTTGTAGTTTCTAACTTGGGTGTTGAGTCAGTTCTGTAGTTTTGTTTTGAGTCTGTCTCTTGTCTTGAGTCAGTCTTTTTGATTAAGGGTCTGTCTTGTTGTATCGAGTCAGTCCTCTTGTACAAAGGTCGGGTGATTCCGGGGGTGTTACCTCGGGCATCACCATTTTGTTTTGCATTTGTCTTTTCGTTTTGTTTTGAGTCTGTTTCTACCTGCAGCCAGTTACACCAACAGACTTGAATGAACAGCAATGATTTTCACACTCTTGTATTTGCTTCCGCCTTGCGTCGGTTACACCAGAAAGTTTGAATGAAACGGCAGTACTCTTCGTCTACTTTTTTGTAACTCGAACTCATTGCATTGACCTAAGTTTTTCAAAACTTTTTCAAACACTGTGGTGAAAACAAAGAGGAAGGAATTCCTTGGGATTTGTAAAAATTTGATCAACTGAGAGAAAGAGAAGCATGCTAAGCCCTTAATGAATGAAACCATGCTTGTTAGTGTGAGTACTGAGAAGGACCCTAGCTTTGATCCAGATTGGTTCTACACTGTCTTCAGCGATATCGATTTGTCGCTGTAGACGTCCCCGAACGCCCCGGGAGGATGACTCCCGTTTTGTTCGTTTTGTGGGTCTACTACAGTTCGGACTCAAATTGTCATGGTTCTTAATCTGAACCAAAGAGTCCAAATCCGGCAAATCGTTTTGGAAAATTGATTTTTTGAAAGAAGTGCCAAACATGGACTGCTTTGCCAGATACAGAGTCGCCACCTAAATATTTTTAATGGGGGAATTTAGAAAACCCTGACTCGGTGCCAAAGGCCACGTGTCTGTCATCACCAAAGTTGCCTCGGCTCGGGAACTTGGGTACGATTGGGAAGGTCAGCTATGAGCACCCCCTCTCGCCCGATCCGAAGACCGGCCTCTACTAATCATGATATCCAATTTTGAAAACGTTATGTGTTCTTATTCCGGTTATTAGCCTAGATTACTATGTTATGCGCACAGCAAACAAGTATAGACCAAATCGCCTAAATTGGAACAAAACATTCCATGTTTGTTTTGAAAATGGTTTGCTACTCTCAAGTAGGCTAAAATACAGATTTTGCCACCCTCAAGTGGGCTTTGGAAAAGGTGGTTTTGCCACTATCTAGTGGGCTTAAAACTCACAATTTTAATGCATTATTCCAATTTAGGTAATTCAACCTCCATCCACAGGCATTCAAGTAGTTATATCACATAAGCAGCTAACCTCATGGCAATCACACTATTATGGCAACACTCACACGCATGCGGTATGCTAAAGCATAAAAGCTTACCTAGTACTCCGTGCCAAAACAGAAACTAGTTAGTAATCATGCATGATCCTAGTTCATGTTAAAAATGGCTAATGCATCACATACAGAATGTCACTAGAATAGGCTCGGCTAATCTACAATGACATGTGAAATGCTACAAATAACACGTATTCAAATTTGTTTTGAAATATAATGCAATTAGCATGATGCGCCGAGCCCGGTGCATGTAATGCTGACGAATGGCGTACGCATGTATAGCATGAGGTATGCTAAATTAAACATGACCTAATACTAACCATCAAAGCAGGTAAGTAAAAGGGAGAAAGAAGTGGGGGTTGGAAGACATACACACACTCACCCACACTTATTACAAATTTGCCCTCGCTCAAAGGGACCGAAAGAATAATACAGACTGAATAAATAATCAACTATTCTAGCTAATTAATTATTACAGACCAACTAAATTAATTAAGCAAATTAATTAATCTAATAAAGCAATAAACAGTCCCAGGATGAAGGCTCAATGCAGTGCATGCTCGGCTTTGCCCGGAAATCCACCGACATGCCCAAGATGCCTCTGTTTTCCCTGCTTTCTCCTCTGAGGTCTGCCAAAGTCCCAGGGTTTGCTATATGGATGCCAGGGAACACCACCGGCTGGGGGAGAACACCACCGGCCATGTAGAATGGTCACCGGCCACAACTCTGATCCACCGGCCAAAGATTATGGCCGGTCGGCACTAAATGTAGCCGGCCGGACAAAACTTCCTGCAGAAACTGATTTGACAACAGCAGAGGACAATACTTGGCATGGCAATGCATTTCAAGCAATATATGCACCAATCACATCCCATATCATGTTCATGACTCAAAGGGACGTGAACCTTGATTCTCGGACCATCAATCACGCATTTCCATGCATGATGGCCCAAAGAATCAAGCATGCAACTTCAATCTCAAATGTAATGCAATGCAAATAAACAAGCCAAGGGGCTCAACCTCTATCATGCTCAACTCAAGAGGTGTAGCATGCATACCAATGCAATGCAATCCTAAGCATGTTGACTAGTATGCAACATGGGTAATGCAAGCAAGCATACAAGACATGCAAGGCATGAGATAATGCAACCAACAAGTATGCAAGGCACAATGTGGGTGTTTAAGCATGCAAACAAGCATGTGACTTCATTCAATCATGCAATTTCAAACATGCAACAACTCACCAATATGCTACAACATACAAGGAGCATATGCAACAAACAAAGAGATGGACTTAAACATGATTTAGGCAGTCCTAACTAGGCCTAAAACAGTGGCCAAGATGCTAAGGAATGAGGGCCAATTGACACACAAACATTCATGCAAACATGGACCAACATTCAAGCATAAAGAGCAACTCCCAAGCACACTCAAGAGGATGCAAACATGGACAAATGGCATGCAACATAAGCTCTGAAATTATGTTAGAAATGGTGTCATACCAATTAAACAAAGTCAAGCCAAGCATGCAACATGGTCCAAAACTTAAGGCTAACAAGCCAAAATGCAAAGGAGCTATACAATGGAAGCCTTGGTCGACCAAAACAGCCAAGAACAGACCTTAAACATGGTAAAACAAACACAAAAGCTTCACAAAGCTAGGCCTAAAACATGCTTGAACAAGGGTTAAAACCTAGATGCATGTTAAGGCAACAAAATGGCATTACAAGGCATGTATGCTAAGCAAGCATGGTGTACCAAAATGTACTAAAAACAAAGGCATATTATGACATAATAAGCACAAAAATCAGTCAAGGCATGGTCAACATACACCTAAACATGGTGCTCACTAAAGAGGCAAAAATGGCCCTTTTCAAGGACAATAAGGAGAGGGGGTGGCCCTCTTCTTTCTAGGACCTCAAGACACCATCCTCACCTCTGAAATCCCTCAAGATTTCAGTGGTGAGGAGGCCCAAACACAATGGTCCCGAAGCTCACACAAAATAGCACAAAACAAGAGCCAAACAAGGCTTAAGAGGGGTCGAACAACCCCAAAGCTTAAAACACTCTTAACAAACTATTTAGAGGCCTCAAAAACAGAACTTTTATGTGTTATATGCAAAGCCAAAAAATAGTTGCAAGGTAGGTAAAAATACAATGCAAAAATGGGAAATAAAGGGACAAGCTTCTTACCCTTGAAGACCTTCTTCACAAATGCTGGACCAGCTGCTTCCTTGAGCTTAAACCAGCCCTAAAACTCCAAGAACAGACCTCTGGTCCTTCAAGAACCAAGAAAAGGTGTAACACTATGTGTTTGTGTGCAATAGTAAGCCTAAACACACACTAAACACAAGAGGGAGAGAGATATAGAGCTAGGATATAGACAAACCCTAACCCTAGAACTTAAACCCTAAAATGGCTGTCTAAAATGTCTAACCGCTTAAACAAGAGAGAAGACCTCTCTTTTATAGAGCTTTTGGTCTTGTAAAGCTTACAAGACAAGCTCCTAAAGAAAGAGATCCCTCCATACGCGTGTATGGAGGGGAGCCAAATGCAAGCCAGCTGTGACAAAATATCTGCAAAAGCAGATGCACAGTAGTCGGCCGGCCAAAGATACAATTGACCAAAAAAAGATAGCCGGCCGGCCATCTATAGTGCCGGTCGGCCAAACATTTGGCCGGTGGCCACAAAACACATCCGGTGGCCTCAAGCCCTGGCCGGTGATGGGTGAGGATGGTCTGTAAGCCCTACCCTGCCTCTCAAAGGCAAAACACAAGTGTTTGGTGCAAAACCATACACAAAACAGTCGAGTCGAGAGATCCTGAGGCGAGGTGCGTTACCAAGGCTTCCGGGAACTCAAGACGAACACAAACAAGGGTGATCACTGCGTGTTCAATCAGTGACGTCCAAGTCTTGAGGACGGTCAAAAATGGGGTGTCTACAGTTGCCCCTCTTTGACAGAACTCGCAAGTCATAACAATGATGGGAGTGAATGTCAAAGCCCGGAGACGACCCATTTTTGACAAGGCCGAAGACTTAGACAGACATGCAAGACAAAGAAGATATGCGCCCGAAGGCAGGGGCAAAATGCAAGACAATGCACAAAGCCGAGCATAACTTATGATCATGCAAAGAAAGCTGTAACGAAGCACACATGCAACAGTTTTAAGCTAGCATACACCAAACTACACTACAATGCAACAAGGATGTAAGAGAATTATGCGACTCTCGATACATCTCACGCGGAGGATACAATACATGTCCGGTTCGTCTGGTTCCACCAGCCGCGAATGAACCGTACATACAATATCGTGCCTGCAAAGAAAACAACTTAACAGGTACGATTTTATTAGCAACATGCATGACAATGCAAAAATGAATGCAAAATGATATGCAATATATACAAAACAATGTATAAAGTATGCGAACTAAAATGCAATGCAATTGAAACAATGCAAACTATATGCAAAGCAATTGAATCATGATCTAATCATGAGCGGTTCGAAACCACACAAATGTCAAAAAGATGGATGGAGGTAACAAGTCCGTCTACCATAGAACGGTCTACTGAACTATGAGTAATGTAGACGGACACAAGAACAAGTATTGGGGGAATGACATAAGTGGGGAAACGACCCGCTGGGGAAAGGACAACGATCCTAATGCTGGATGCAAAATTACACTACAATGTAATATATAATGAAAATGCTGGGGAAGATGGCAATGGATATGGCACGTGGGCCAAACCAAATCTTGCCTAGGAAAGGCATGTACGCATACAAGCCACGTCTAACATAGAACGGTCTACTGAACTATGTTTTGACACAAGAAGTATGGACACATACCAGACCAAGCTCAACATGGAAAGGCGCAAGCCATAGATGGAAGTGATGCAAAGAATGCATGGAAACTACAATGCAATATCTACAAATATGCAATGGGATGGAAATGGATACAATGGATATGGCACGCGGGCCAAGCCAAATCTTGCCTAGGAAAGGCATGTACGCATACAAGCCGCGGCTAACATAGAATGGTCTACTGAACTATGCTTCGACGTGAAAGGTATGGGCACATACCAGACCAAGCTCAACATGGAAAGGCGCAAGCCATAGGGAGGGTGATGCAGTGAATGCATGGAAACTACAATGCAATATCTACAAATATGCAATGAAATGGATGTGGCAATGCATGACAATGCATGTTTATTTTCTACGATGCATGACAATGCAATATTTACCATGTACAATGGATGCATGACAAATGCAGTATGATGCAACGGCTATGATTGCAGCTTTCCCTATTCTCCCAACAGGGCGATATACTAGGTTGGTTCAGTATCCAGAACTGAGGCGCAGACATGCTGCCTCAACCTATGGGGCTTCCATACAGATTTCAAGCCGAGGATACACCCCTGGGTATTTAAACCAGACTTTAGTCTCGGAAATCCCGAACCTTTGCGTTCTAGGCATAAGCCATTCGAACTCTAGTTTCCACCGTCCCAGTTGGTCTCCTAGGAACTCACTGCAAACACAGGTGGGTGGCTTTACCAGACCACCGGAAGTCGTTCGGGCATGACAAACACCGAAGGAATTGCACCTTTAGAGGATTTAAGGTCTCCCAGACCAGGATGCAAAATGCTTGCATGACAATGCATGTTTGTTTTTGCGTTTTTGTTTTTGAAATGTAAATGATGCATGATGTTGAAGTGCGCGTCAACGCGCGGCATGAAATGCATGAAAGCGCATGGTGATGCAAGCGCGTGACAACACGCGGCTTGAAATGCATGAAAATGCATGATTTCGCATATGCGACCACGCGCGTTGTTGGAGATGCATGACAATGCAAACGAACTGTGCAAACCAATGCACCAAAGGTCTTGCACCTTCCAAGGATTTAAGGTCTCCTAGACCGGGATGCAAAATGCATGCATGACAATGTATGTTTGAAATGCACGACAACGCGCGACTCGAGGAATGCACGACAATGCAATCGAGATGCGCAAAACGGCGCGATGTAATGCATCAAACAGTGCGATGAATGCATGCAACGCCCACGGGGCAACTTTTGAATTTTGTAAAAGACAAAAGGATACAAAAGGATACACCTCGCATGAACTCGAGTGTCACGCACAGAAGACATGGTCCGGGGTCAAAACGAAGGCTTTTGAGCTTCGGAAATGCACTGTTCTTGCACTATCTTGAGCAATGAAGGCCCCAAACCACAGATTTGACCCAAACAAGGTTGTAGGAGGCTCACCGGCTGGAAGGGAGAGCCACCGGCCATCCACCGGCCACAGAAAAATACCACCGGCCAAACATTTGGCCGGCCGGCCAAAAATGTAGCCGACCGGCCAAAAATGCCTAGTTCGGGGCAGTTTTGACTTTTCGCCTCGGGTCTTTTAAAATAGGGTTCCAAACCCTATTTACACATCCTCCTTAGCCGAAATTAGATTCCCTCTCTCTCTAGAGCATTTTTCTCTCTTCTTTTCTCCGTTTCTTTGCGTTTCACGCCCGTTTCGAACACTTTGAACCGAATATTTCTCCATTTCGGTGATCCTTTCACTATTTCCGCTTTTTGGGGTTTGTTCCCCCCGAGTTTCTCTCGACCTCCGTGCCTTTTTCACTTCTCGGCTTCTCGGGCCACTTTTCACCCTCTCGGGTTGACTTTTCGATTGACTTTTCACATTTTCGCCCGGTTTTCCCTTTTCCGGCTATTTTCTCACCACTTTTGACATGGCCGACGATATTCCATGGGGCGGGACCCCCCGGATCACAAGATGGATCCCGGGGCTGAGCCCCTCCCTTTGAGCGTCCGCCCATTCGACCCGGCGACCTACCGGCCGGCGATTCATGTACTGCCCCCGATGGACTTCGCCAGTTTCGGAGTTTCGACAGAGCGATGCCACCAGAGCTCCTCCTGCGTGAGCCTACCTCTCATCTGTCGTTTGGCGCTTCCGAGGTAACATTCTTTCCTCTGCTTTTTACTTTCCGCAATGTAGAACACACAATTGCCGTAGTTGATTCTATCCTTTAATTGCTTTAGCTCAGATACACTGATACACTATACATCGTAGTTGATCGCAAACATACTTGCAACTGATATCTGTTTGAGACTGACACGTGTACACACACTGCACTAGCCTTGAACCACTCAAACACACAGCACACACCGCATTTCACTGCAAACTCACCGGCACCCGGTACTCGTTTGAACCTGAAAAACTTGCACGCATGCCACATTTGCACTGAACCACTCAAACATGTTGACGCATCGCACGTTGTAGTTCACTGTGGGCACACCGACACCCGGTATCTGTTTGAATCTGAAAATATGCACACATGCCATATTTACCTCAATTCTGCATGCTTTGCAAAACTGGTATATTTAGCATTGCTTCGCAACTGTCTTCTTGGAAATAGGGGGATTCTCATACCGTCCGCGGGTATGGGAACATTGCCGCTCGAGACTGGTACGCAGAGCTACCCGAGGCGGTTCGCCATATTGTCGAGCAGGCCGGCTTTGGCACATTCTGCAAGGGACTATCCCGGCTTACCACGAGTAGGCCTCTCATTGCTGCTCTAGCGGAGAGGTGGTGGGACACCACCGACTCGTTCCATCTATCTGCGACGGGAGACATGACGATGACTCCCTATGATTTCTCAATGCTCACAGGCATCGGGGTAGGGGGTGATCCGATCCCCTTCGATACTGACATGGACGAGTGGACTGCCGCTCAGGTCTATCTGCTCGGCGAGGCGCCACCTCTCGCCCGTCCAGGCTTTGTTCGTTATTCCTGGTTTGAGGTCCAGTTCCGGGTCCAGCCAGCTTTGGTTGAGGAGGCTCTGATGACTCAGGAGGCCGTGGAGAGATATGCGCGCGGCTTTTTGATGTTCCTGCTGGGGACCACTATTTTCCCCGATCGGGCGAACACCGTGCCCCTCTGCTTGCTTAGCGCCTTAGTGGATGTCACTCAGATCCTGCACTACGATTGGGGTGGCACCGCTCTGGCCACACTCTACGGGTATATGAGCTCAGCTTCCCGTGGCAGCGGACAGTTGCTCGGGGGCTACTGGCGTGCTTGGAGGTGCGTTTCCTTTTTCTGCTTTACATTTCTGCTTTTCCACTTCCTGTACTCTATACCGTATTCTGTACACTGCACACACTGTAGTCTACCTTACACTGGCTGTATACTGTACACACGGCACACACCTGTACTCTGTTTTACATTGACTGTACACGGCTCACACTGTACACTCTGCACAATACTGTCTGCACAATACACTGCACAATACATGACTCTGTCATTTCTGTTTTATTCTTGTATTCTGCTTTGTCTGATAAGCATACTGGTATTTGTTCTACAGTTGTGGGTGTATGCCTACTTTCCCAGGCTTGCCCTGGTGCCAGACGCAGAGACCCCTCTCGTCATCCCTTTCTCACGCCGTTTCGACGGGAGATGCGTGCGGCGGCCACGGGAGACATTCACCTTTTTCCGCCGCTACTTCGACACCATCACTCCTGCAGAGGTATGTTGTACTTGCAGTTGATTTAAGCTTCACTTTTCACTGTATGTTTTCAACAATAGTAGATAACAATCTGTATTTCATTTTCAGATCACCTGGCAGCCTTGGGCTCCCTTGCCAGCTGTGACGCGGGATCGACTTGCCGGCGCTGAGGAGACTTCGCGTTTTCGGATTCTGCTGGAGGGCCCGGTCTGTCGGGCTTGGTACCTAGGTGAGCGTTTCCTACGCCAAACCCTAGGGTTACCAGAGCAGATAGTTCCGGTTCACCCTCCGGAGGACATGAGGGAGACCGAGAGATTCACTGCCAAGCAGATGGCCGAGTACACTATTGGCTGGGAGGCGATCCGCTTTAGAGGCATCGGCGATTACAGAGAGTACGTGCAGACGTACATCATGCGGCCTCTGAGCGGTGGCCGTCGAACTAGGGGAGAGAGGCCCGTGGCACCGGCAGCCAGGGCAGGAGCGGGAGTCGGAGCGAGAGCATCGAGGAGGGCCCGGGTTCGTGGCAGGGGCGGAGCTCAGAGAGGGCGGGGGGCTGGTTGGCCCGCACTGCCTACGACGATGACATACAGAGGATAGGGTGGGGCGACCTACCAAGTCCCCTTTGACCCTCCTCCGGCTGATCACGAGCTAGTCGGTGTCCCCGACTTGCCTCCGGTATGTATTACTGCATTTTGCATCTTGCATAGTCATTTCATTTCATTTCATTTCTTTGATGCTCTGCAGAATACTGATGCATCTAATACTTTTGCAGGCTTCTTCCGAGTACACCCGGCAGTCCTTGGAGCTGAATGCCTCCATGATGGGGATGTTGCAGCGGACTTTCGACCTTCTGGCCCTCTACAGTATTCCGGTATGTTCTTCAACCACAGTCTCAAACCATACATAAACTGCTTCACATAATCCGATGCACAATACAACACTTGACATACGGCCCTTACTGGCATTTGATACACCGTGTTCATAGACTGTATTCTGCACTGCATTCTGCACTGATAACTGCTCACGGCATTCACACACTGTACTCATACACTGCATTCTACACTGATAAACTGTTCACGGCATTCACACACTGTACTCATACACTGCATTCTGCACTGATAAACTGTTCACGGTATACTGATGCATTTGCCTTTTGTACTTTTCAGCCTCCCTTCCAGATTCCCACTGTAGGAGGTGTTCCAACTGGACCTTCTGTTCCTGTCTGAGGGAGAGATGAGGAGGGTAGAGTATTCCCCCGAACCAAGGCGGGGCGCACTCATGTCGGGAGTAGCTCTCGGGCGCCGGTTCCGGATGATGATGAGGAGTCGTCCAAGGCGGAGATAGAGGCGGAGGCAGAGTCATCGGAGGAGGAGACCGGAGACGGCTCGGACTCGGGCTCAGATAACAGTGCTGATGATGCTCCTGGACCTTCGTCCAGGAAGAGGACCAGGACAGACTTATGGCCCCGGAGCCATTTTTGACATTTGATACAGATTTTGCTGTTTTTCTTCTTTTTATACTTTTCCTTTTTTGTTGGTAGCTAGTATACTTTGTACTACCGCAGGCAGATTTTTGTTTCCAAAACTATGTATTTGAAAAGGATGATGAAATGAAACAAACTTTTTATCTAAAAAGTGTTACATTTGTATATCTCATACTTTGCACTGCACCACACCATATTACACCTCAATGTAAATGAAATTGATTGATTGTCTGAAAATTGAACACTTGTACTGTAATAATCAGATAGCCAACCAGCCGATAGCAAAACAACCCAAGCAAACCACTGCTTAACCTAAACATACAGCCCATACTCTGTTGGGGATTATTCTGCATACAGCCCATGACACAGCGCTCGGTTCATCATGCACACAGCAAACCCTGAACAAACAGCCCAATCTGACAAGACGGACTACAAAAGCTGAAACGGTCGAAGTTGAAACACACTCAAATGCCCCAAATTTTCCCTTTTTCTTCTTTTGCTTCGCATAAAATGTAAAGAATGGCACAGCACTCTGAGCATAAACGATTTTAACTTTTGAAAAAGGGTTTTTCAACCGAGGTATCGAGCCTAAAACTGAACACAGCGGGAACGACTCAAACAAAAGGTGCGCGACCTGGACACAACGAGACACGCTCGGAAAAGACTCAAAACGAAAGTTGAGGTAAACAAGACCAAAGACACGACACACAGACGTGTTTACAAAAACAAAAGACCTCACGTCTCGAGGAGCTAGTTCCTTCGGGTATGATTCCCACCCATTCTGACTTGTGATTCTCACGTCACTCAGCTCTCAAGCTCATTTTTTCCTCACAACACCCTTTTCTTCACTTTTCTCTCGACTTACATCTCTCTATTCTTTATTCTCTCATTTTTCATCCCTCCCCAGAGTGGTTGATAGACGAATAGGAAGTCGTGGGTTCACGCCCAACACTACTAGCTCGCGGCTATTTCTTCTGGTGACGTCCAGTTGAGATTCCGGATGGGGAAAGCTTCTTCCGGCGAACAGGATGCCTTTCTGGCAAGCATGTTAACGGCGGGGGAAAGATAGAATACCTGACTCCACTGTGCCCCTAGTTCATCACTTTGACCATTTTTTTTTTGTTTTCTTCCTAAAACAGTTTCGACCGAAATGAGAGTCGGATCAACATACTCATTCAATTTTTGATTTGAAAATCCTGCAAGTCAGGCTGCGAGCACTGAAAATTTTCCTTTTGGGGTCCAAGAAATGGTCCGGTTTTGGAAAATGAAATGGTTTTTTTTTTTTTTGAGAAAATAGTCAACCTCAGTAAACATTTTCAAAAATTATTTTTGCAAACAATCAATGCTCGACGAGCACGGAACCTACCCTCGAGATGCGCAACCTCGGATTGGAGGCAATGGAAAATTGCCCCTTGATCAAAGGGGGTACATGGCAACGGAAAGTTGCCCCTGGTTTGGACAGCAACTCAGGGCAACTTATGACAACGCATGGCAACGGATGGCAACGGAAAGTTGCCACTTGTTTGGATGATGCCGTAGCATGCTGAAAACAGTCTTTATCAATGACGACTGAACTCCGAAGACGATGGTCTGAACCAATATATGGACACAGTCACTGTAAGAGCAATGGTGGCTGGACTTCAGGATGAAGTTGCCTACGTATCCCAGACGTGGGAATCAAGCCTACGTAGTTCACGGTTGTCACAACCGAACTGTCGGATGCAGATGAGGCAAGAATGATCAAAAACCATTACATGGACTAAGGCACTATGAAAGCGTTGGGGGCTGGACTTCAAGATGAAGTTGCCTACGTATCCCAGACATGGGAATCAAGCCTTACGTAGTTTCGGTTAAGGTACACTCGGGTATTTTAACCTTCACTTTTTAGGCTCTAACTTTTGCCAAGACGCCCGATGCGGGTTTTCGACCTTGCAAGCTTTGTTCTTTCTTTTCTTTTTCAATTCTTTTCATCTTTTCTTTGCATTTTTTTTTGTTCTTCGCATTTTTTATTTTTTTCTTTTTTTTTTCTTCAATTTTTCAATTTTGCATTTTTCCTTTTTTGCTGTTTTCTTGTTCTTTTCTTGCTCTAACTTTTGTCTGGGTCGCCCTTCCGGGTTTTCGGCCCAGCGAGCCTCTCAAAGGGTAAAAGTGTAACAAGTCCATGCCAAATGGTTTTGAAATTGAAGCCCTCTGTATCCAGGAGAGTGACTACTGTGTTGATTTGCAGGAGAATCCATCACGGTTGCTTCACTAGCTTTTTCCAGCGAGATCTGACCTTCTTGATCTGGTTTTGGTGCCTCTTGCTCGAGGACAGCTTCAAATCAGGCCACACGGGCCTTACATGGCGGTTGCGGTTGACTGTTGAACGCTTTGAACTGATTCCAGGTTCGAAACAGATAGATTGAATCTCGAGGCTGAGAGCGATCCTAGGCTGCACAATCTCAAGAATGATTCCACACAGGTCTTCACAGGACCTCGCAAAACATTTGTTTTTGAAAGTTTTTACGAAAGCGACACATTGCTCATGTTGAAGATAGTGTGGAACCAATTTGGATCAAGCCAGGGTAATTCTCAGTACTCACGCTAACAGGCATGATTTCATTCATTAAAGGCTCAGCACGCCTCTCTTTCTCTCAAAAAGATCAAAATTTTGCAAAACCCGAGGAATTCCTTCCTCTTCGTTTTTATCACCGCAGTGTTCAAAAAGGGTTTTTGAAAAGCTTAGGTCATTACAATGATTTTCAGGGCACAAGAGAGTAGGTAGAATGTACTGTCGTTCCATTCGCCTGCTCTGGCACAACTAGCTCAAACTGAAAGCAAGCATGAAAACAAGATAGCCACAGCGGTTTCATTCAGATTTGTTGGTATAACCGGCTCCTCGGCAGAAACAGACTCAAAAACAAAAACGGGTAATTACAAGACAAAATGGTGTTCGAGGGAACAACCCCGGAATCACCTGGTATTCTATACAAAGGGGACTGACTCGCTACATCAAGACAGACCTTAAGCAAAAAGACTGACTCAAGACAAGGAGACAGATTCAAAACAAAAGACTGACTCGATACCCAAGCCAGAATTTACAAAACTAGTGTTCGCAAATGCTCAAAAATGCGTGCCAGACGCCACATCAAAAATATACCAAGCGCCGCCGCAGGTGGTTCACTCTCTGATTACATACTCGCAGTATCAGTATCCTCAAAGTCCAACAGCTGAGTAGTAACGGACTTGGCTGAGGTGGGTGGGAGGATAACCTTGTTGTCAATCAAATCCTGTACCTCATGACGGAGGCGGAAGCAATTATCGGTAGCATGACCAGTTTGTTGGTGGTACGCGCAGTACTGAGCAGCATCGTGCGTAGCAGGGAGATTCTTCAGCAGAGGTCGAGGCTCCAAGGGTTTAAGATGTCCCCGCTCGGCAAGGATCTGAAGTGCCTTAGACAACGGCATGTAAAGAGCATGGAAGACCCTGCGCCCTCGGGGCAGGTACTTTGAAGCCCGAGCATTCTTGCTAGACGCACCAGCGAAAGGGTCGGCAGGCACGGCCTTGGCTTTCTGATCCTTCCCGGGTGCAGGGTTAGGAATGGAAGGAACTGTTCTGGCATGACAGGGCCTATCCCGGTTTTCTGACTGACTTGAACTACCCTCAGGTGGAGTGGGAAAAGCATCCTCCACAACTTTTGTCACAACTGCAGATATTTGTTGCTTGTTCATCCCCCCGACTTTCAAAGCCTCGACTGCCCACAGCAGTTGTTCGATGGGATCAGCGTCTGCCTTCATTTTGTCTTTACCTCTAGCCTCAGCCTGATCGAGGGTTTGGGTTGATACGTCGTTGCCATAGCTGGAGGCCATCTCTGGTTGGCTAAGTTCAATCACAATCCGTCCCAACAGTGGGGCCTCCTGGGGTACAAAGCCTCCGGCATATGGTGCGGCTGGTGGCAAAGCGGACATTCCATAGGCGAGATCCGCCACGGACCTCTGGAGATCACATTGGTCTCACTTTGCAAAGTGATTCCTTGATCTAATGCGGCTGTCATAACCACAATCTCCTCCGAATTCTGCGTCATTATAAGTCTCGCCTCGGCAAAAGGGGGAACACTAACTATTCCGGAACTCTCTGAACTGAAAGGAAAAACAAGCAGCATTTCAGCCCAAACGGATCAAACACAGGTGCAGCCGAACAACTGTACTCTACTACTAATCACTGTTCCCCAGAAATTACTGTCTCACAAAATACTGAATCGGATATCCACAGATATAGCTGATTCTCGCAAACTGATACTGATGCCCTCAGGCTTGATACTCAATCTTGCAAACTGATGTGTGTTCCCTGTAGAGATACACTCTGAAAGCACATAGCAAGTAGAGGGAGCAAAAACACCCCTATGTTGGGGTAGGGTTTCCCTGTCCTATTTTGTCAGGAGCTAGGGTTTCACTACGCACGCAGCGGTTTCAAACGACCTATATTGGGTAAGCAACCTGTCCTAGTTTGGAATGGTCACTATGGATTCCGAACATGCACTAGGTCGAATGGTCAAAAAGGGTGCCCCGGTAAAACCGGGGTTTGTGTTCCCATACTGGCAGAGCCCGCAACCGGTCAGCCTTATGGCATGCTTTGACAAAGTCATGGCTCCGGCAGACCGCTCAGGAACAGCAGATGGCCAACACGGTGTCCTAGGCGCACCAATGCACATGCAATGCAAAGAGACACATAAATGGAATCAAAACAGGATATCACGAGTTCGAGTCAAGCTCTCTAAATCCCCAGCAGAGTCGCCAGAAACTGTAGACGACCCCGAACGCCCCGGGAGGATGACTCCCGTTTTGTTCGTTTTGTGGGTCTACTACAGTTCGGACTCAAATTGTCACGGTTCTTAATCTGAACCAAAGAGTCCAAATCCGGCAAATTGTTTTGGAAAACTGATTTTTTGAAAGAAGTGCCAAACATGGACTGCTTTGCCAGATACAAAGTCGCCACCTAAATATTTTTTAATGGGGGAATTTAGGAAACCCTAATTCGGTACCAAAGGCCACGTGTCCGTTATCACCAAAGTTGCCTCGGCTCGGGAACTTGGGTACGATTGGGGAAGGTCAGCTATAAGCACCCCCTCTCACCCGATCCGAAGACCGGCCTCTACTAATCATGATATCCAATTTTGAAAACGTTATGTGTTCTTATTCCGGTTATTAGCCTAGATTTACTATGTTATGCGCACAGCAAACAAGTATAGACCAAATCGCCTAAATTGGAACAAAACATTTCATGTTTGTTTTGAAAAAATGGTTTGCTACTCTCAAGTAGGCTAAAATACAGATTTTGCCACCCTCAAGTGGGCTTTAGAAAAGGTGGTTTTGCCACTATCTAGTGGGCTTAAAACTCACAGTTTTAATGCATTATTCCAATTTAGGTAATTCAACCTCCATCCACAGGCATTCAAGTAGTTATATCACATAAGTGGCTAGCCTCATGGCAATCACGCTATTATGGCAACACTCACACGCATGCGGTATGCTAAAGCATAAAAGCTTACCTAGTACTCCGTGCCAAAACAGAAACTAGTTAGTAATCATGCATGATCCTAGTTCATGTTAAAAATGGCTAATGCATCACATACAGAATGTCACTAGAATAGGCTCGGCTAATCTACAATGACATGTGAAATGCTACAAATAACACGTATTCAAATTTGTTTTGAAATATAATGCAATTAGCATGATGGCGCCGAGCCGGTGCATGTAATGCTGACGAATGGCGTACGCATGTATAGCATGAGGTATGCTAAATTAAACATGACCTAATACTAACCATCAAAGCAGGTAAGTAAAAGGGAGAAAGAAGTGGGGGTTGGAAGACATACACACACTCACCCACACTTATTACAAATTTGCCCTCGCTCAGAGGGACCGAAAGAATAATACAGACTGAATAAATAATCAACTATTCTAGCTAATTAATTATTACAAACCAACTAAATTAATTAAGCAAATTAATTAATCTAATAAAGCAATAAACAGTCCCGGGATGAAGGCTCAATGCAGTGCATGCTCGGCTTTGCCCGGAAATCCACCGACATGCCCAAGATGCCTCTGTTTTCCCTGCTCTGCTCCTCTAAGGTCTGCCAAAGTCCAAGGGTTTGCTATATGGATGCCAGGGAACACCACCGGCCATGTAGAACGGTCACCGGCCACAACTCTGATCCACCGGCCAAAGATTATGGCCGGTCAGCACTAAATGTAGCCGGCCGGACAAAACTTCCTGCAAAAACTGATTTGACAGCAGCAGAGGACAATACTTGGCATGGCAATGCATTTCAAGCATATATGCACCAATCACATCCCATATCATGTTCATGACTCAAAGGGACGTGAACCTTGATTCTCGGACCATCAATCACGCATTTCCATGCATGATGGCCCAAAGAATCAAGCATGCAACTTCAATCTCAAATGTAATGCAATGCAAATAAACAAGCCAAGGGGCTCAACCTCTATCATGCTCACTCAAGAGGTGTAGCATGCATGCCAATGCAATGCAATCCTAAGCATGTTGACTAGTATGCAACATGGGTAATGCAAGCAAGCATACAAGACATGCAAGGCATGAGATAATGCAACCAACAAGTATGCAAGGCACAATGTGGGTGTTTAAGCATGCAAACAAGCATGTGACTTCATTCAATCATGGAATTTCAAACATGCAACAACTCACCAATATGCTACAACATACAAGGAGCATATGCAACAAACAAAGAGATGGACTTAAACATGATTTAGGCAGTCCTAACTAGGCCTAAAACAGTGGCCAAGATGCTAAGGAATGAGGGCCAATTGACACACAAACATGCATGCAAACATGGACCAACATTCAAGCATAAAGAGCAACTCCCAAGCACACTCAAGAGGATGCAAACATGGACAAATGGCATGCAACATAAGCTCTGAAATTATGTTAGAAATGGTGCCATACCAATTAAACAAAGTCAAGCCAAGCATGCAACATGGTCCAAAACTTAAGGCTAACAAGCCAAAATGCAAAGGAGCTATACAATGGAAGCCTTGGTCGACCAAAACAGCCAAGAACAGACCTTAAACATGGTAAAACAAACACAAAAGCTTCACAAAGCTAGGCCTAAAACATGCTTGAACAAGGGTTAAAACCTAGATGCATGTTAAGGCAACAAAATGGCATTACAAGGCATGTATGCTAAGCAAGCATGGTGTACCAAAACCAACTAAAAACAGAGGCATATTATGACATAATAAGCACAAAAATCAGTCAAGGCATGGTCAACATACACCTAAACATGGTGCTCACTAAAGAGGCAAAAATGGCCCTTTTCAAGGACAATAAGGAGAAGGGGTGGCCCTCTCCTTCCTAGGACCTCAAGACACCATCCTCACCTCTGAAATCCCTCAAGATTTCAGTGATGAGGAGGCCCAAACACAATGGTCCCGAAGCTCACACAAAATAGCACAAAACAAGGGCCAAACAAGGCTTAAGAGGGGTCGAACAACCCCAAAGGTTAAAACACTCTTAACAAACTATTTAGAGGCTCAAAAACAGAACTTTTATGTGTATATGCAAGCCAAAAAATAGTTGCAAGGTAGGTAAAAATACAATGCAAAAATGGGGAATAAAGGGACAAGCTTCTTACCCTTGAAGACCTTCTTCACAAATGCTGGACCAGCTGCTTCCTTGAGCTTAAACCAGCCCTAAAACTCCAAGAACAGACCTCTGGTCCTTCAAGAACCAAGAAAAGGTGTAACACTATGTGTTTGTGTGCAATAGTAAGCCTAAACACACTAAACACAAGAGGGAGAGAGAGATATAGAGCTAGGATATAGACAAACCCTAACCCTAGAACTCAAACCCTAAAATGGCTATCTAAAATGTCTAACCGCTTAACAAGAGAAAGACCTCTCTTTTATAGAGCTTTTGGTCTTGTAAAGCTTACAAGACAAGCTCCTAAAGAGAGATCCCTCCATACACGTGTATGGAGGGGAGCCAAATGCAAGCCAGCTGTGACAAAATATCTGCAAAAGCAGATGCACAGTAGTCGGCCGGCCAAAGATACAATTGACCAAAAAAAGATAGCCGGCCAGCCATCTATAGTGCCGGCGGCCAAACATTTGGCCAGTGGCCACAAAACACAGCCGGTGGCCTCAAGCCCTGGCCGGTGATGGGTGGGGATGGTCTACAAGCCCTACCCTGCTCTCAAAGGCAAAACACAAGTGTTTGGTGCAAAACCATACACAAAACAGTTGAGTCGAGAGATCCTGAGGCGAGGCGCGTTGCCAAGGCTTCCGGGAACTCAAGACGAACACAAACAAGGGTGATCACTGAGTGTTCAAATTGTGACGTCCAAGTCTTGAGGATGGTCAAAAATGGGGTGTCTACAGTCGCTTTCTTAAAAACTTTCAAAAAATGTTTTTTGCGGTCCTGCGAAGACCTGTGTGGAATCGCTCTTGAGATTGTGCAGCCTAGGATCGCTCTCAGCCTCGAGACTCCACCCCTCTTGATTTCAAAACTTGAACTGGAATTCAGAATGTTCAACGGTCAACCACAATGTAAGACCTGTGTGGCCGGATCAAAAGCAGCCCGTGAATTAGCGGCAACAAAGTCAGATTAAGAAGCTTGCGAAGCTAGATCAAGAGCACCCCTCGAACTAGGGGAAAAAATGTCGGATGTGCTTGAAGCAACCGTGATGGATCCTTCTGCAAATCAATACAACAGCCACCCTCCTGGATACAGAGGGCTTCAATCTCAAAACCATTTGGCATGGACTTGTTACACTTTCACCCTTTGAGAGGCTCGCTGGGCCGAAAACCCGGAAGGGCGACCTAGGCAAAAGTTAGAGCAAAGAAAAAATGCAAAAGAAAAAGAAAGAGAAAAGTACAAAACAAAAAAATGCAAAAAGAAAGAAAAAGAAGAAAATAATAAGTGCAAAAAAAAAAAAAAAAAAGAAAAGAATTGAAAGAAAAAAAAGAAGCTCGCAAGGTCGAAAACCCGCAAAGGGCACCTTGGCAAAAGTTAGAGCCTAAAAAGTGAAGGTAAAATACCCGAGTGTACCTTAACCGGAACTACGTAAGGCTTGATTCCCATGTTTGGGATACGTAGGCAACTTCATCCTGAAGTCCAGCCCCCAACGCTCTCATAGCATCGCAGTTCATGTCATGGTTTTGATCACCCTTGCCTCCTCTGAATCCGATAGTTCGGTCGTGACAACCAGAACTACGCCATCAACTTCATCCTGAAGTTCAGCCACCAACGCTTTCACAGTGACTGTGTCCATATATTGGTCCGGACCATCATCGTCTTCTCCGTGTCTGAGAATTCGTTTGCAATCATACCGACGAGGTCTGGTTTTCAGCATGCTGCGGCATCATCCAAACAAGGGGCAACTTTCCGTTGCCATGAGTTGCTACGAGTCACCATTTAGACCAGGGGCAACTTTCCGTTGCCACACACCCCTTTCAAGCAAGGGGCAATTTTCCATTGCCTCCGATCCAAGGTTGCGCATCTCGCGGGTAAGTTTCGTGCTCGTTGAGCATCGACCGTTTCCAAAAATAGTTTTTGAAAATTTTTACTGAGGTTGACTATTTTCTCAAAACTATTTCATTTTCCAAAACTAGACTATTTCTGAGACCCAGACGGGAAAATTTTCAGTGCTTGTAGTCTAACTTGCATGATTTCAAATCAAAAATCGAACAAGTATGTTAATCCGACTCTCATTTTGGTCAAAACTGTTTTAGTAGAAAACTAAAAAATGGTCAAAGTGATGAACTAGGGGCACAATCGAGTCAGGTGTTCTGTCTTTCCCCCGTCATCAACATGCTTGCCAGAAGGGCACCCTATTCGCCAGAAAAGGCACAACCAAAACTGTCTGTAAAGGGCTGAAAGCCCTCAACAACCTCCAAGCGACGAGGTATTGAACCGAGTGCGAAGCACGAGTTGGGACAGATCAAGATACACCATCTCCTATCTGGAACATCGACTAGACGTCACCGGAAGAAATAGCTGCAAATTAATAGTGTTGGGCATGAACCCACGACTTCCTATTCATCCATCGATCACCCTGGGGAGGGACAAAAAAATGAGAGAATAAAGAATAGAGAGGTGTAAGTTGAGAGAAAAGTAAGAAAAAAGGGTTTTGAGAGAAAAACCGAGCCTGAGGGCCGAGTGAGGTGAGAATCACAAATCAGAACGGGTGGGAAACATACCCGAGGAACTGGCTCCTCGAGATCTGAGGTCTTTTGTTTTTGTAAACAAGTCCGTGTGTCATGTCTTTTGTCTTGTTTACCTCAACTTTCGTTTTGAGTCTTTTCCGAGCGTGTCTCGTTGTGTTTAGGTCGTGCACCTTTTGTTTGAGTCTTTCCCGCTGCATTCAGTCGTAGGCTCAATACCCAGGTTGAAACCCTTTTTCAAAAGTTAAAATTGTTTATGCTCAGAGTGCTGTGCCATTCTTTACATTTTATGCGAAGCAAAAGGAGAAAAGGGAAAATTTGGGGCATCTGAGTACGCTTCAACTTCAACAGATTTCAACTTTTGTGGTCCGTCTTGTCAGATTGGGCTATTTGTTCAGGGTTTGCTCTGTGCAGAATGAACTGAGTGCTGTGTTATGGGCTGCGTGCAGATTAGTCCTCAGTGGAGAAAGGGCTGTGCGTTCAGAATAGAACAGTGGGTTGCTTGTGCTGTTTTTACCATTAGTTGGTTCGTTATTCGGTTATTACAGTGCAAGTGTTCAATTTTTCAAACAACAGATCAATTTCATTTACATTGAGATATACAAATGCAACACTTTTTTAGACAAAAAGTTTGTTTCATTTCATCATCTTTTCAAGTACATAAGTTTTGGAAACAAAATCTGCCTGCGGCAGTACAAGGTACCCCAGCTACCAACAAAAAAAGGAAAAAGTGCAGAAAAGAAGAAAAACAGCAAAAATCTATATCAATGTCAAGTGGCTCTGGGGGCTATCAGTCCGTCCTAGTCCTCTTCCTGGACGAAGGTCCAGGAGCATCATCAGCACTGTCATCTGAGCCCGAGTCCAAGCCATCCCCGGTCTCTTCCTCCGATGACTCAGCCTCCGCCTCGGACGACTCCTTGTCATCATCGTCTGGAACTGGCGCCTGAGAGCTACTCCCGATATGAGTGCGCCCCGCCTTGGTGCGGGGGAATACTCTGCCCTCTCCATCTCCTCCAGAAGGAACAGCAGGCCTGGCTGGAACACCTCCTACAGTGGGAATCTGGAAGGGAGGCTGAAAAGTACAAAAGGGAAATGCATCAGTATACTGTGAGCAGTTTATCAGTGCAGAATGCAATGTATAAGTACAGTGTGTGAATATTGTGAGCAATTTATCAGTGTAGAATGCAATGTATGAGTACAGTGTGTGAATACTGTGAGCAGTTTATCAGTGCAGAATGCAGTGTATGAGTACAGTGTGTGAATACTGTGAGCAGTTTATCAATGCAGTGTATGAGTACAGTGTATCAAATGCCATGAGCAGTTTATCAGAAGTTACGTGGTGCATCAGATTATGTGAAGCAGTTTATGTATGGTTTGAGACTGTGGTTGAAGAACTTACCGGAATATTGTAGAGGGCCAGGAGGTCGAAAGTCCGCTGCAACATCCCCATCATGGAGGCATTCAACTCCAGGGACTGCCGGGTGTACTCGGAGGACGCCTGCAAAAGTATTAGATGCATCAGTGTTCTGCGGAATATAGAAGAAATGAAATGAAATGAAATGACAATGCAAGATGCGAAATGCAATAATACATACCGGAGGCAAGTCGGGGACACCGACCAACTTGTGATCAGCCGGAGGAGGAGCAAAGGGGATCTGGTAGGTCGCCCCACCCTGCCCTCTGTATATCAGCGAGGTGGGCAGTGCAGGCCAGCCAGCCCCCCGCCCTCTCTGAGCTCCACCCCTGCCGCGGACCCGAGCTCTCCGCGATGCTCCCGCTCCAGCTCTCGCCCCTGCCCTAGCTGCTGGTGCTACGGGCCTCTCTCCCCCAACCCGACGACCACCACTCAGAGGCCGCATGATGTACGTCTGCACGTACTCTCTGTAGTCGCCGATGCCTCTGAAGCGCATCGCGTCCCAGCCGATCGTGTAGTCGGCCATCTGCTCGGTAGTGAATCTCTCGGTCTCCCTCATATCCTCAGGAGGGTGAACCGGAACTATCTGCTCTGGAAACCCTAGGGTCTGGCGTAGGAAACGCTCACCTAGGTACCAAGCCCGACAGACCGGGCCCTCCAGCAGAATCCGAAAACGCGAGGTCTCCTCAGCACCGGCAAATCGATCCCGCATCGTCGCTGGCAACGGAGCCCAAGGCTGCCAGGTGATCTGAAAATGAAATACAATTTGTTATCTACTGTCATGGAAAACATACAGTGAAAAGCGAAGCTTAAATAAACTGTAAAGTTGAACGTACCTCTGCGGAAGTGATGGTGTCAAAGTAGCGGCGGAAGAAGCTAAACGTCTCCCGGGGTCTCCGCACGCATCTCCCGTCAAAGCGGCGCGAGAACGGGACGACGAGAGGAGTCTCCCTGTCTGGCACCGGGGATAGTCTGGGAAAGTAAGCATAGACCCACAACTGCAGAGCAAATACCAGTACGCTTATCAGATAAAGCAGAATGCAGAATACAGCAGAAATAACAGGGCCATGTATCGTGCAGTGTATCGTGCAGATAATGTGTTGTGCAGAGTGTACAGTGTGAGCAGTGTACAATCAGTGTAAAGCAGAGTATAGGTGTGTGTCGTGCGTACAGTATACAGTCAGCGTGAAGCAGACTACAGTGTGTGCAGTGTACAGAGTACAGATAATAGAAAGCGGGAATGTAAAGTAGAAAATGAAATGTACCTCCCAAGCACGCCAGTAGCCCCCGAGCAACTGTCCGCTGCCGCGGGAAGCCGAGCTCATATATCCGTAAAGCGTAGCCAGAGCGGCGCCTCCCCAGTCATAATGCAGGATCTGAGTGACATCCACTAAAGAGCTGAGCAAGCAGAGGGCACGGTATTCGCCCGTCGGCGAAGATAGTCGTCCCCAGCAGGAACATCAGAAAGCCGCGGGCGTACCGCTCCACCGCCTCTTGAGTCATCGGAGCCCCCTCGATCAAAGCTGGCTGGACCCTGAACTGGACCTCGAACCAGGAATAATGGACGAAGCCTGGACGCGCGAGAGGTGGCGCCTCACCGAGTAGATAGATCTGAGCCGTAATCCACTCGTCTATATTAGTGTCAAAGGGGATCGGATCACCCCCTACCCCGATGCCTGTGAGCATCGAGAAATCGTAGGGAGTCATCGTCATGTCTCCCATCGCAGAAAGATGGAACGAGTCGGTGGTGTCCCACCACCTCTCCGCTAGAGCAGCGAAGAGAGGCCTGCTCGTAGTAAGCCTGGATAGTCCTCTGCAAAAAGCGCCGAAACCGGCCTGATCCACGATGTGGCGGACCGCATCGGGTAGCTCGGCATACCAATCACGAGCGGCGATATTCCCATACCCCCGGACGGTATGGGAATCTCCCTGTTTTCAAGCAAACAATGGCGAAGCAATGCTAAATATACTAATTTTGAAAGGCATTCAAAATTGAGATAGATATAGCATGTGTGCAAGTTTTTCAGATTCAAACAGATACCGGGTGCCAGTGTGCTTACAGTGGACTGCAACATGTGATGTGTCAGCTTTTTTGAGTGGTTCAGTGCAAATATAGCATGTGTACGTGTTTTCAGATTCAAACAGATACCGGGTGCCGGTGTGCTTATAGTGAACTACAGCGTGTGATGCGTCAGCGTGTTTGAGTGGTTCAGTGCAAATATAGCAGGTGTGCGTGTTTTCAGATCCAAATAGGTATCGGATGTCGGTGTGCTCGTAGTGAACTACAATGAATGGTGTGCCGTGTGTTTGAATGGTTCAAGGCCAGTGCGGTGCACATGACGGTCTCAAACAGATATCAGTTGCAAGAGTGGTTGCGATCAACTACGGTGTACAATGCATCAGTGTGTCTGAGTTAAGCAATTAAAGAGTATAATTGGCTATAGCAGTTTTATATTATACATTGCGGAAAATAAAATAGAGGAGGAAATGTTACCTTGGAAGCGCCGAAGGACAGGTGAGATGCAAGCTCACACAAAAGAAGCTCTGGAGGCATCGCCCTATCAAAGCTCCGAAACTGGCGAAGTCTATCGGGAGGTAGCACATGAATCGCCAGCCGGTAAGTCGCCGGGTCAAATGGACGGACGCTCAGGGGGAGAAGCTCGACCCCGGGATCCATCTCGTGATCTGGGGGAGTCCCGCCCTCTGGAATATCGTCGGCCATGTCAAATATGTCGAGAAAAATGGTCGGAAAAGGAAAACAAAGCTAGAATGCGAAGGGTCAACAAAAAGTCAACCCCCGGGAGGGTGGGAAATGGCCGGAAAAATCGGAGTATGGAAAATATGGGAAAATCAAGGGAAACTTGGGGGAAACAAACCCCAAGAGGCGGAAATCGAAAAGAAAACACCGAAACAAAGAAATGTTCGAAACGCGAGGGAGATCGCGAATCGGACGATGGAACGGGCGTAAAACGCGAGAAAATCGAGGAATGAAGGGGAAAAGTGCTCTAGAGAGAGAATGAAGTATTTTCGGCTAGAGAAATGAGAAAAATAGGGTTTGAACCCTATTTTAAAAGACCCAAGCCAAAAGGACAAAACTGCCCCGAATCAGGCATTTTTGGCCGGTCGACTACATTTTTGGCCGGCCAGCCAAATATTCGGCTGTGATGTTTTTTGTGGCCAGTGGGTGGCCGGTGGGCTTCCCATGTGGCCGGTGATGATCCTACAACCCTTTTTAGGTCAGATGAGTGGTTTGGGGTCTTCATTGCTCAAGATAGTACAAGAAATGGCATCTCCGAAGCTCAACCGGCCTCCGTTTTAACCCCGGACTGCGTCTTCGGCACGTGGTACTCGAATGTGTGCAAGGTGTATCCTTCCCGTATCCTTTTATCTCTTACAAAACCCGAAAGTTGCCCCATTGCATTTGGTATGCATTCCAGCGCGCTGTCTAGCGCGTCGTACTACCTTGTGCACTCGCGTTGTTTAACGCATCGCGCTATTTTGCGCATCTCATTACATTTTGCATGCATTCAATCGCGCTATTTTGCGCATCTCATTGCATTTTGCGTGCATTCAATCGCGCTATTTTGTGCATCACATCGTCCTGTGTACTTCACGGTCTGGCGAGACCTTAAACCCGCTTAGTCTGACGAGACTTTAAAACCGCTCGGTTGCATTGTCATGCATTTCAAACTCACATGCACTGTCATGCACTTCAAGCCGCACGTCGTCACGCATTAGAAAATTCATGCATTTCAAAGTCACAACGTTGTCACGTATTCTAAGTTCATTTGCATTGTTATGCATTCCCCCGCAGCCGGTCTAGGAGACCTTAAATCTTTGGAAGGTGCAAGACCTTCGGTGCACTGGTGTGCACGGTTCATTTGCATTGTCATGCATTTCAAAAGCCACGCGATGCCGCGCGTTGTAAATAATGCATATGTCATGCATCCCATTGTAAATACCGCATATGTCATGCATTTCAAAAACAAAAACAAAGACAAAAAAAACACACATGCATATGTCATGCATCATTTTAAATACCTCATATGTCATGCATTAAAAAACAAAAAAATATTGCATATTATAAATATCGCATTGCAGCTTGCATGCATCCATTGCATCACCTCCATCCATGGCTCGCACCTTTCCTTGTTGAGCTTGGTTTGGTATGTGCTCATACTTTTCACGTCAAAGCACAGTTCTGCATGTGTACGCGCCTATTCCTTGATGAACTTGGTTTGAGGGTGGCGGCACCTTTTCTGTGTTAGACACGTTTCGTATGTGTACATGCCCTTCCTAGGCAAGATTTGGCTTGACATGCGTGCCTTATCCACCGTATCTATTCCATTCTATTGCATATTATAAATATCGCATTGTATTGCATGCATCCATTGCATCACCTCCATCCATGGCTCGCACCTTTCCTTGTTGAGCTTGGTTTGGTATGTGCTCATACTTTTCACGTCAAAGCACAGTTCTACATGTGTACGCGCCTATTCCTTGATGAACTTGGTTTGAGGGTGGCGGCACCTTTTCTGTGTTAGACACGTTTCGTATGTGTACATGCCCTTCCTAGGCAAGATTTGGCTTGACCTGCGTGCCTTATCCACCGTATCTATTCCATTCTATTGCATATTATAAATATCGCATTGTAGCTTGCATGCATCCATTGCATCACCTCTATCCATGGCTCGCACCTTTCCTTGTTGAGCTTGGTTTGGTATGTGCTCATACTTTTCACGTCAAAGCACAGTTCTGCATGTGTACGCGCCTATTCCTTGATGAACTTGGTTTGAAGGTGGCGGCACCTTTTCTGTGTTAGACGCGTTTCGTATGTGTACATGCCCTTCCTAGGCAAGATTTGGCTTGACCTGCGTGCCTTATCCACCGTATCTATTCCATTCCATTGCATATTGTAAATATTTCATTGTAGCTTGCATGCATTCATTGCATCACCTCCATCTATTGGCTTGCACCTCTCCTTGTTGAGCTTGGTTTGGTATGTGCTCATACTTTTCACGTTGAAGCACAGTTCTGCATGTGTACGCGCCTATTCCTTGATGAACTTGGTTTGAGGGTGGCGGCACCTTTTCTGTGTTAGACATGGCTCGTATGTGTACATGCCCTTTCTAGGCAAGATTTGGTTTGGCTGCATGCCATATCCACTATATATATTGCATTGTAGTGTAATTTTTGCATCCAGCATTAGGATCATTATTCTTTCCCCAGCGGGTCGTTTCCCCACTTATGTCATTCCACCCAATACTTGTTCTTGCGTCCGTCTACATCACTCATAGTTCTGCATGTGTACGCGCTTTGAGGGTTGCGGCACCTTTTCTATGGTAGACGGACTTGTTACTTCCATCAATCTATTTGACATTTGTGTGGTTTCGAACCGCTCATGATTGAATCATGATTCAATTGCATTGCATATCATTTGCATTGTTTCAACTGCATTGCATTTTGTTTGCATTGTTTCAATTGTATCACATTTTCATTTGCATTATTATACATTGTTTTGTATATATTGCATTTCATTTTGCATTGTCATGCATGTTGCTAACAATATTATACCTGTTAAGTTTGCTTTCTTTTCAGGCACGATATTGTATGTACGGTTCATTTGAAGCTGGTGCAACCAGACGAACCGCACAGGTATTGTATCCTCCGAGTGAGACGTATCGAGGATTGCATAATTCTCTTACATCCTTTCTGCATTGTAGTGTAGTTTGGTGTATGCTAGCTTAAAACTGTTGCATTGTATGTGCTTCGTTACAGCTTTCTTTGCGTGATCATAAGTTATGTTCGGCTCTGTGCATTGTCTTGCATCTTGCCCCTGCCTTCGGGCGCATATCTTGTTTGTCTTGTGTACTTGGTCTAAGTCTTCGGCCTTGTCAAAAATGGGTCGTCTCTGGGCTTTGACATTCACTCCCATCATTGTTATGACTTTCGAGTTCTGTCAAAGAGGGGCAACTGTAGATCCTTCACCGGACTTGGCCTTCCTATGGTTTGTAGAGGATTCGATCTAGTTTCTAGAACATTTTTCGGAAATGGGGTTGCTTTTTCAGATTTTAAGTTATTTAGAAAATATTCCAGCGCTGTCCAGGTTCTGTCCAGATCTGTCGACCGTTACGAAAAATTGATTTTCTTGCAAACCGCTTAATGTTTTTTTATGAAACCAATTTTAGTTGAAATCTAACACTTTAAGGAAGATTTTGACATAAAATAGAGGTCCAGAATAATGTTTTACATTTTTCTAGAATTTCTGGAAGTGGGCTGCAAAAACAGATTCTAGGGTACTTTGCCCAAAACAAGAAGATTTATGTAAAAGGGGTTCTACCAAGGAAAAGTTTCATTTATTTTGTGAAGAAAATATGCTAACTATCACATGTTTAACTCAAAAATTTGTTTGAAAGAGTGCCCTTGAAAAGTTGAGAGATTGGTACAAAAGAAGATGGTTTTGTGCCAAAATAGGGAAAATACAAGAGAGATGGAATCAATACTCAACCCTTAGCATTTTTAACATAAGAGCTTAGTAATAACAGATCTGAAAACATTATTTAGAACCTTTAGAAACATGCATTAGAAAAAGGAAATGAAAGAGAAGGTTGTGTTTGTGGCTTCCTTGCTTCTTTGCACAAGAAGGCCCTCTTCTTCCTCCTTTTTCTCCTCTAGACTTCACTCTCTCTCGCTCTTCCCTCTCTCTAGCTAAATGTGTGTGTGTGTGGTGTTTGTTCTTTGCCAAGCTAGGGGAGGCGGGGTGTGGTATATATAGGCAATTTGGTGTAAAATGACAAAAAAGCCCATTAGTTGAAAATGGATGGAAAAGTTAGGATTTTGCTTGGTGTCAAATGGGATAGGAGTAACTAAGGTGCTAAATCATAGGTTTAAGCATCAATTAGTTGATTTTTGGTTGAAAGGTAACTAGTTTTGGAAACATCACCCTAGGTCTAGGGTACTAGGTTTGGGTTTCCTAGGATATCTTCATCATAAATCTTGAGAATTGGCTCCTCTCTCTTCCTAGGGTGGCCGGCCTTGGGGGAGTGTGATGGGTTATTATTTTAATCATTTTAGGTACTAGTATACACACACACCAACACAATATATATTATATATATATATATATTACATGATTGATGGTACTTAAGGTACAAGTACTAGTTTTTTGGGTAAGTTTTGAATTTAAATAAAGAGTGAGGGCTTAGAGTTAAATACATGTAACTTATGTAGAATTAAATTAGGTTAGGGAACTTATTTCGGCCAAGGAAATTCCTGTTTTGACAAAAATAAAAATAGTAATGTTAGCCGACAAGATTCGAATTAATTCAAGTAACCGAGGGGCTTTAAGAAAATAATTCAAACATTAGGGTCTTTAAAGTTGTAGACACCCCATTTTTGACCGTCCTCAAGACTTGGACGTCACCGCTTGAACACTCGGTGATCATCCATGTTTGTGTTCGTCTTGAGTTCCCGGAGGTCTTGGCTACGCGCCTTGCCTCAGGATCTCTCGGACTCGACTGTTTTGTGTCTGGTTTTGCACAAACACTTGTGATTTGCCTTGGAGGGGCAGGAATGGCTTGTGGACCATCCCCATACTCCACCGGCCATGGCTTGAGGCCACCGGCTGTGTTTGTTGCCACGGGCAAATGTTTGGCCCGGTACTATAGATGGCCGGCCGGCTATCTTTTTTTGGTCAATTGCATCTTTGGCCGGCCGACTACTGTGCATCTACTTTTGCAGATATTTTGGTGCAGTTGGCATGCACTTGGTTCCCCTCCATACACGTGTATGAAGGGATCTCTCTCTTTAGAAGCTTGTCTTGTAAGCTTACAAGACTAAAAAAGCTCTATAAAGAGGAGCCTTCTCTCCCTTGGTGAGGGGTTAGACATTTTTAGACAGCTTTTTTTAGGGTTTGAGTTTTAGGGTTAGGGTTTGTTCATATCCTACCTCTATATCTCTCTCTTGTGTGTGTTTTGTCTCACTTTTGCTCACAAACACCCACCATCACACCATCCCTTGGTGCTGAGGCCCTTGAAGGTTATTTTTGGAGGTTTTAGACTGATTTCAACCTAAAGAAGTTGCTGGAGCTCCATTGGTGAAGAGGGTCTTCAAGGGTAAGAAGCTTGTCCCTTTATTCCCCATTTTTGCATTGTATTTTTGTCTACCTTACAACTGTTTTTGGGTTAGTGTATAACACAAAAAAAGTTCTATTTTTAGCCCTCTAAATAGTTGGTTAAGGGTGCTTTGTTTTGGGGTTGTTTGACCCCTCTTAAGCCTTGAAAGGCCCCATTTTGTGCCATTTTGAGTGAGCTCCGGGACCATTGAGTTTGGGCTCCTCACCACTGAAATCTTGAGGGATTTCAGAGGTGAGGATGGTGCCTTGAGGTCCTAGGAAGGAGAGGGCCACCCCTCTCCTTGTTGTCCTTGAAAAGGACCATTTTTGCCTCTTGAGAGAGCACCATGTTTAAGTGTGTGTTGGCCATGCCTTAGCTGATTTTCATGCTTATTATGTCATGATATGCCTCTGTTTTTAGCTGGTTTTGGTACACCATGCTTGTTTAGCATACATACCTTGTAATGCCATGATTTGCCTCAATACATGCATAGCATTTAGACTACCATGCTTTTGTGTTTTGGCCAAGCTTTGAGAAGCTTACATGCATGTTTTGATGTACCAAGGACTGTTTTAAGTCATTTGAGTCATTCATGCCACGCTTTGTATAGCTACCATGTAATCCCCTTTGGCTGCCTTAAGTTTGAACCTTGGTTGCATGCCATGCTTGTCTTGTTCATTTGAGTTGGCATCATATTTAACATGATTTCAGAGTTTAATGTGCATGCTAATGTCCATGTTTAGTCTCTTTTAAGTGTGCTTAAAAATTGCTCTTATGTGCTTAAGTGTTGGCCTATTAACATGTGCATGTGTGTGTGTGTGTTGGACCTAACTTCCATAGCATTGGCCACTGTTTTGGGCTTAGTATAGAGCTATCCAATTGGTGTAAGTCCCTCCTTTGCATGTTGTTGCATGCACTCCTTGTATGTTGTAGCATATCGGTGAGTTGTTGCATAGTTGGACTTGCATGATTGAATGAAGTCATATGTTGGCTCGCATACTTGAACACCCACATTGCACCTTGCCTACTTGTAGGTTGTATCGCTTCGTGCCTTTCATGCTTCTTTACTTAGGTTGTGTGCCTAACATGCTTTGCTTGCTCGCATTGTCCATGTTGCATACTAGTTCGCATGCTTAGATCGCATTGCGTTGGCATGCATGCTTGACCTCTTGAATTGCTTGTGATAGAGGTTAAGCCCCATTGTTTGATTATGTGCATGGCATTCCATATTAAAATGCACACTTGATTCTTTGGGCCATCATGCATGGAAATGCGTGATTGGTGGTCTGAGAATTGAAGCCCATGTCCCTTTGAGTCATAAACATGATAAGGGATGTGATTGGTGCATACATTGCTTGAAATGCATTGCCATGCCAAGTCTTGCCCTCTGCTGCTGTCAAACACAGATTCTGCAGGAAGATTTGGCCAGCCGGCTATCTTCATTGCCGACCGGCCATCATTGTTGGCCGATGGATCAAATTTGTGGCCGGTGGTGTTCTCCTTCAGCCGGTGGTGTTCCCTAGTATCCAGAAAGCAAACTCTGAGACTTTGGCAGTCATCAGGAAAGCAGAGCAAGGAAAACAGAGCATCTTGACATGGTGTGGATTTCCTAGCGGATCGAGCGCGCATGCATTGAGCCCTGCTGAGACTGCTGTTTACTGCTTTCTTAGATTAATTAATTTGCTCAATTAATTTAATTGTCTGTAATATTTAATTAGCTAGTTGGTTAGTTAAATGTATATTTTATTCGAACCCTCCGAGTGAGGGCAATTTGTAATAAGTGTGGGTGTGTGTGCGCATGTGTAGACACCCCATTTTTGACCGTCCTCAAGACTTGGACGTCACCGTTGGAACACTCGGTGATTATCCATGTTCGTGTTCGTTTGGAGTTCCCGGAGTTCTCGGCTACGCGCCTTGCTCAGGATCCCCGAACTCGACTGTTTTTGTCTGGTTTTGCACCAACACTTGTATTTTGCCTTGGAGGGGCAGGGAATGCCTTGTGAGGCATCCCCACACACCACCGGCAGTGGCTAGAGGCCACCGGCTGGTTGGTGTTTGCCATCGGCAGTATATTGTGCCGGTCGGCACTCTTTTGTGCCAGTCGGCAGTCAATTTTGGCAAAATGACATTTTGCCTGCCGACTACTTTACAGCTGTTTTTGGAGATATTTTCAAACAGCTTTATAGCATTTGTTTCCCCTCCATACACGTGTATGGAGGGATGAGCCTCTTGGTTAGCTTAACTTGTAAGTTTAGTTGCCTATAAGAGGACCCTTCCTCCTCTTGGCTCAAGGTTGGAAGAAGTTTTGATTTTTAGACATTTTAGACAGAGAAGAAGCTCTGGTTTTAGGTTAGAAGTTTTGTATCTATCCCATCTCTCTTCTTCCCTCTTATCTTTACACTAGGTGTTTGTGACTTACTATTGCTCATCAACACCTAGTGTTTCACCTTCCTTTGGTTACTGAGGTTCTAAGGGCTGGTTCTTGAAGTTTTTGGTTGGATTTGAGCTCAAGGAAGCAACAACATCAACCTTTGTGAAGGTGGTCTTCAAGGGTAAGAAACTACCCCTTTTTACCCCATTTTTGCACTCCATTTTTACATAGCTTAGAACTGTTTTTGTGCTTGGTGATCAACACATAAAAGTTCTGTTTTTTGGTCCTCTTTATTGTTGTTTAAGACTGTTTTGTGCTTTGGGAGGGTTTGACCACCCTTAGGCCTTGAAAAGACCTCATTTTGTGCTATTTTGTGAGAGCTCCGGGATTTTGGTGTTGAGGTCTCTTCACCACTGAAATCTTGAGGGATTTCAGTGGTGAAGATGATGCTTTGAAGTCCCAAGAAGGAGAGGGCCACCCCCTCTCCTTGATGTCCTTGAAAAGGGCAAGTTTTGGCCTCTTAAGGAGCCTTATGTTCAAGTGTGTGTTGAGCATGCCATGGCTGTATTTTATGCTTATATTGCCATGTTATAACTTTGTGTTAAGTTGGTTTTAGTACTCCTTGCATGTTTAGCATAGTTGCCATGTAATGCCTTGTAAATCCCTTAACATGTCTTAGGTTGTTAGCCTTTGTTCAAGCGTGTTTTGGCCTTGACTTTGTGAAGTGTTTGTGCTTATTTTGCCATGTTTTAGCTCTGTCCATGGTTGTTTGGGTCGATCTTAGCATGCTTAGTATAGCCCTTTTGTATTTTGGCTTGCTGGCCTCAAGTATGTGAATGTGTAGCATGCGTTGCTCGCATTATTTTGATGGTTTGGGACCACCCTACATGCTATTTCAGTCCCTTAGACATGCTTGTTTGATTGCCTTGCATGCTTCTTTGAAGCCTTGAAAGCATGTTGTTGTATGCCCTTTGTTTTGACCATTATGCATGCCTTTAAATTTAAGCCACTTAGATACCATCTATGTGGTCTTTTGGACTTAGTTTTATGTGTTAAAACTCTGTTTTGGTCACCTAGTGCATGCCATGAATGGTTGTGTTAAGTGTAGTCCATTACCTCTTCGGCGAGCCTTGAATGCTTGGGCCATTATAGCATGATTAGTTCGCTTTGTTGCTTGTTTGGCACCATGTTTTACATGATTTTCAGAGTTTATGATGTATGCTAAGTGTCCATGATATCCCCTTCCAAGTGTGCTTGAGGGTTTCTTACTTAGTGCCTAAGTGTTAAGTCTTAACATGTGTATGTGTGCATGTGTGTTGGCCTTCATTTTTGGGCACTTTGGCCACTGATTTTAGGCCTATTTAGAGTTGCCTAAGTCATGTTTAAGACCGTCATTTGCTTGCTTGCGTGCTTATCTCATGTTTGCTTGTATGCTTTGCATAAGTATATTGCATTGTTCACATTGCATGATAGCTAACATGATTAGGTTGCATTGCATCAACATGCATTCCTTGTCCCTTGATTTGGTGATAGGGATTGGGATTTTGGTTTGTTGTTTTGCATGCATTTGAGATTAAAGTTGCATACTTGGTTCCTTGGGCCATCATGCATGGAAATGCGTGATTGGTGGCCCGAGAATCGAGGCACATGCTCCTTTGAGTCATTAACATGATAAGGAGTGTGTTTGGTGCATAAATTGCTTGAATTGTATTGCCATGCAAGTTGTTGCCCTCTGCTGCTGTGAGTTGCAGGTTCTGCAGACATTCAGTGCCGGCCGGCAGTATTTAGTGCCGACCGGCAGTATATTGATGGCCGATGGATGAATTCAGTGCCGGTGGCCACATGCTTCAGCCGGTGGTGTTTCCCCTCAGCCGGTGGTGATCCCCATGATTCAAGGGAGCAGTCCTGAGACTTTGGCAGTCTTCAGAGGAGGAAAGCAGGGAAAACAGAGGCAAGCTAGGCATGGCAGTGCGATTCCGAGCAAGTCCCGAACACGCGCCACATCCGGCCCTCTCCCCGAGGGGTTTACTGCTTTAATTAAATTAATTAATCTGCTTAATTAATTTAATGGGTTTGTAATTTAATTAGCTTGCGTAGTTAATTATTTGTATTATTCTTTCGGTCCCTCCGAGCGAGGGCATAATTGTAATAAGTGTGGGTGAGTGTATGTATGTCTTCCAACCCCCATTTCTTTCTTCCCTTTTATTTACCTGCTTATGATGGTAGATTAGGGCACGTTTATTTTTAGCATACCTTATGCAATGCATGCGTGCATCCATGCATTTGTTAACATACATCAGGCTTGGCACATCATGCAAACTGCATCGTACTTTCAATTCCAAATTGAATACGTGATAGTTGTAGCATTTCACATGCCATGTCTAGGATAGCCGAGCCTGCCTAGATCACATCTTTGCATGTGTTGCATTAGACATTTCAGTATGCTTAGGTCCATGCATGGATTTCTAATAAGCTTCTGTTTTGGCGCGGAGTACGATGTAAGTATTTTACGCTTTAGCATCTCGCATGCGTGTGAATGTTGCCATGACAGTATGCTTGCCATGCGGCTAAATGCTTATATGATATAACTGCTTGACTGCCTGTGGGTGGAGGTTGGATTGCTTGAGTTGGAATAACTCATTGAAATCCGTATTTTAGCTTACTTGCGAGTAGCAATTTCGAACTATTTTCCAAACAAACGGATATGCAATGCTTGTTTCCAAAATTAGGTAATCTGGTCTATACTTGTTTGCTGCGCGCATAACATAGTAAATTCTAGGCTAATAACCGGAATAAGAACACGTAACGTTTTCAAAATTGGATATCACGGTTAGTAGAGGCCGGTCTTCGGACCGGGCGAAAGGGGGTGCTCATAGCTGACCTTCACCGATCGTACCCAAGCTCCCGAGCCAAGACATTTGGTGATGACGGACACGTGGCCTTCGGCACCGAGTCAGGGTTTCCTAAATTTCCCATTTTAAAAATATTTAGGTGGCGACTCTGTAATCTGGCAAAGCAGTCCATGTTTGGCACTTCTTTTCAAAAATCTGCTTTTCTCAAAACGATTTGCCAGAGTTGGACTCTTTGGTTCAGATTTAGAACCGCAACACAAACAAAAGGAGAGCCCGAGCTGTAGCGAGGTCCCACGCGGGCGCTGTTACAGCATGTTTTCCAACCCCCACTTCTTTCTCCCTTTTACTTACCTGCTTTGATGGTTAGTATTAGGGCATATTTTCTTTAGCATCCTCATGCTATGCATGCGTGCATCATTCATCAATATTGCATGCACCGGGCTCGGCGCATTCATGCTAACTGCATAAGTATTTCAAATCTAACTTGAATACATGCTACTTGTGCATTTTCACATGCCATTTATAGACTAGCCGAGCCTGCTTTAGTGACATTCCGTATGCGTTGCATTAGGCATTTAAACATGGACTTGGATCATACATGATTGCTAACATGTTCTTGTCTTGGCACGGAGTACTAGGTGAGCTTTTTATGCTTTAGCATACCGCATGCGTGTAGGTGTTGCCATAATAGCATGATTACCATGAGGCTAACTGCTTATGTGATATGACTGCTTGAATGCCTGTGGGTGAAGGTTGGATTGTTTGAGTTGGAACAACTCGTTGAAATCCGTGTTTTAGCCTACTTGCGAGTAGCAAATTTCAAAACGTTTCCAAACAAACGGATATGCAATGCTTTGTTCCAAATTAGGCGATCTAGTCTATACTTGTTTTGCTGTGCGCATAACATAGTAATTCTAGGCTAATAACCAGAATAAGAACGCGTAATGTTTTCAAAACAAGATATCACGGTTAGTAGAGGCCGATCTTCGGATCGGGCGAGAGGGGGTGCTCATAGCTGACCTTCCCCAATCGTACCCAAGCTCCCGAGCCGAGGCAACTTTGGTGATGACGGACACGTGGCCTTTGGCACCGAGTAAGGGTTTCCTAAATTCCCCCATAAAAAATATTTAGGTGGCGACTCTGTATCTGGCAAAGCAGTCCATGTTTGGCACTTCTTTTCTAAAAATCTGTTTTCTCAAAACGATTTGCCGGATTTGGACTCTTTGGTTCAAATTAAGAACCGTGACAATTTGAGTCCTGAACTGTAGTAAGCCCAAAGACGAACAGAACGGGATCCATCCTCCCGGGGCGTTCGGGGACGTCTACAAAAGTGAATACATATTTCAGGGGCTTCACAGTACTCTTGCTGGAAATTGAAGAAATAGCTTAAACAAGTTGAGATCAAGTGAAGGAAGGCAGAAAGGCTTAAGAAATTCAGCCATTGAAGACTTGAGGTAAGAAATTGAAACTTAAATTTCATAAATAAATCACCTAAAAGCTAGAACTAAGAGATGATTGGGTTCAATCTCATGTAATTACAAAGAAATTGGCAAATTGATAAAAATTGGGTCTTGCATGTTCAATCAAGTTAGGTTGAAAAATATGAGTTATGGTTCTTTAAATTTGTTATGTATGAGTTTAATTTTGGGAATCATGCTTGAATTGAGTTCCATAAATTACATGCAACAAGGATTATTTGAAGATTTGATCCATGCAATGGGGATAGGTTCAAATTTATGGAATAAATTTGGGAATTAATTATTTTGGGTTTGATTTTGCATATCTTATATGGATTTGAGTCTTATTTTTACATGCATGTAATTTGGAGAAATTAAAGAATTAATTCATAAACATGGCTAAGGTTAATCAATATGGAAATAATTGTAATTCTTTAATTGAGTTTGGGTTTGGAAACTTTGGTATATATGAGATGTAAATTTCCATGCATTATAAATTTCTTGGAATTGATTTCATATTTTGATGAAATGAGAACTAAGCTTTGGAAAATTATGAGTTCATGAACAAATGAGTTCAATTTTTAAATTAAAGAAGTTTTAATGGAAATGATCTAAAATTGATCATATTTTCTTGATTAATTAAGAGTTTGTATGTTTCTAGACAAGTCATGTATGAACCCAAGTTTTGAGATTATATTTTGAAAGTTTAATTGATATTTTAGAATTTGTGAGTTTGGAATTAGGTTTGATATGAAGAACATAAATTGAGTTGAATTTGATGAAGTTAAAGTTTGTATGTACATGCATGTAAAGGATTGTCATGATTTTCCATATTTGAGTACAAACATGCATTTTATAATGAATTAAAGGCTATTTGGCACATGTAAGCATGATAATGTTGAATTTCATGAAGTTGATCATCAATTGTACTATTTAAGTTGAAAGTAAAGCATGTATTTCACATGCACGTATATTTCCAAATGATATGGAAATTAATTTGCATGAGTTTTGAAGATATGAAGTTGGTATGGGTTGTCAAGAAAAATGTGAAAATAATTTTGGAATTGAATTGTGATTTTGGACAAATTAGACTCAATTTCCTTATGTCCTCATATTAAAGATTTCCATGATTTTGTATCAAGAACATGAGTTTTAGACCCTTTGAATGCTAAGTTTGAGCTTTAAATGCAATTTTGGAAATTCCAGAATTCGGCATGTCCGCTCGAGCGGGAAAAGCGCCGCTCGAGCATGAAATGTTGGCTTCCAGAACTTTTGCCGACATTGATTTCTGCTTGAGCAGAAAGAGTCAAGCTCGAGCGTAGAAATGTAGTAACTAGTACTTTTGCAGACCAAAGGGGTCCGCTCGAGCAGCCAAAGTCGTGCTCGAGCGAAGAGTCCTGTTCCTGAAATTATGAAAAATGGTTTTGTGTTTTGTTTTCCGTTCTCTTACATTTCTATGCACTCTTAGGAATACATTAAGCTTTGTAAATGACCCAAAGGGTAAAGAAAGAAGCCTGAGAGAAATAAATAGATTAAAGAACGGATTGAATTGTTTGTGATCCAATATGTGTTATGAATTGTGTAGGGTCGAGCATAAAGACGAATCCACTGGCAGAACACTGTGAGTAATAGCTTAGTAAAGATATGTTCAAGTATGTTGTTTTCCTAAACGTTACTTCTGTACATGCCTTATGGATTTGTATGTTTGAATTACAAATGAGTATTCTAAATGTCAGTCTTTTGCTTAAGACTAAGTGAATACAAATACGATCATGATCATGAGTATGAAACACACATAAATACGTCTGACACGAATGAATGGGCCAAAGGCTGTCTGACTTGAATGATTAGGCCAAAGGCTGTCTGACATGAATGATAGTCTGACATGAATGATTGGGCCAAAGGCCATCTGACATGAATGATTGAACCAAAAGCCGTCTGACATGAATGATTGGGCCAAGGCCATCTAATATGAATGATTGAACCAAAGGTCGTTTGACATGAGTGATAGGCTGACATGAATGATTGGGCCAAAGGCCGTCTGACATGAACGATAGTCTGACATGAATGACTGGGCCATAGGCTGTCTGACACGAATAATTGGGCCAAAGGCCGTCTGACACGAATGAATGGACCAAAGGCCGTCTGACATGAATGATTGGGCCAAAGGCCGTCTAACATGAATGATTGAACCAAAAGTCGTTTGACACAAACAAATTGGGCTCGAGGCTGTTTGATAAGAGTGAATTGGGCTTGAGACCGTTTGATAAATTTGGGCCTGAGGCCGTTTGATGTATTAGATAAAAACGTAAATGGGCCTAATGCCGTTAACTATGTCTGTTATGAATTTCATTCATGTAACTTCTTTATTTTGATATTATTCACTGGCCTATTGCTCACTCTCATTTATGTGTATAGGTGAGCAAAGACATGACCAAACCCAACCTTAGTGAAAGATATGAGAGGAAGTCAAGTTTTGTGGAGTCAGCCCGCACGTCTCACGCGCGAGACTTTATTTTTGTTCTTATGTTTACACTTTTGCTTTGCCGATGAATACATTGGATCATCCATGCATATAAGTTTGTTTTGTTTGGCTGACTGCATGTTTTGGAGTTCCTAGATGTACAAGATATTAACTCTGTTTTTATATGTGAGTTATTATGGACTGTTTATGAAATGTTTCGCTTTATCATGTAAGCACAACTCATTGAACAAAAATTTTAAGTCTGCTTCCGCTTTTGGCCCCATATGATTATTTAAAAATCTATTTTCTGTCTGAAACCGTAGGTAATCTAGTGATTAATGGCCGGTTATGATCCTAACCTATAGGGACAGGTTCGGGTCATGATAGCTACAGTGACTCCCTACAAATAGGGAATCACTATAGCGATACTTATATTTGTGGGGTTGGATAAGGGAATTGCTGGGGGTGTGTTTTAACCAAAAAAAAAACTCCTTATTTTAGCTAAGGAGGTAATATAAAGGAAGAGATGGGGATGCTCTAAGGAAAAGCTATAAAAAATGACCAAAATACCCCCCACAATTTATTTGGATCACACATCCATCTGTTTCAATCGCATCTCTCAAACTAATTATGTCTTTCACATCCCTCTTCTCTCTCCCTATCTCTTTTTATGAAACCCTAGTGTTGTCTCTCTAATCCTTCACTCTTCTTCCAACGTCCTCTCTAGCCTCCGCCTCGATGGCTCCATCGTCTATATGACCACCACCAGCATCCCTCACCGCCGCACCGTCTCCATTATCGCATCAAATTTGAGATCGCGGACTCCACAACTCCGCTTCTCTCTCTTTCTCTCTCTCTCTCTTCTCTCTTCCTTCGCCACCACCTTTCTCTTTTCTCTCTTTGCCGCTGGTACCAGAGCAACAATACAGATCTGAGTTGGTGGGGCAGAGCCGCCACCGTCTCTCTTGTAACTCAGTTCGATCTGATCTCTCTCTCAATACTCAATATCGATTTCTCCTATTCCGGCGAGGTCTTCGACGATCGGATCAACAAAATCGATGACGTCCAAGACCACCACCTCATCATCTTCATCATCTTCGACAGATTTAAGATCGCGATCTTCCATTTCAAGATCTTAAGTAGGTGTTTGGCATACACCAAAAAAGTATATTTTCTTTGCATACATACACCTATTTAGGTCACATCAATCAACATATATCAACATCTCCTCTTTACTTTTCTATCCACTTTCTCTACTTTTCTACACATTTTTTGTTTTTTTATAAAAAGTCAAAAAAGTGCACTTATTTAGAACATCCCAAACCATCTCGTGCGCAACAAACGGTGGCAACCAAGAATGGCGACGGAGAAGAACCACGAACGACGATCTGAGGGTGTTCACGTTCGTGGAGCTGAAATCGACTACGAGAAGAAGATGAGTTGTCGCCTTCAGCCCTAAAGCATGGCCTTTCGTATCATTTCTATTTATGACTTTCTGTATGTATATATATATATATAATATGTATAAATATGTATATGTATCCAATATATATATAACTACGTGCATCTATATATGTAATTTTTTATTGTTGATGGCATGTTGCGATCACGGAGGAATTTAAGTTTGATGTTTTACTTGCGACCTATTAAGTGGAGGATGTAGAATTATGTATGTATATCTGTGAGTGTATGTATGTGTATCTATGAATGTGTTTATGTATGAGATTAGATCTGGAAAAAAAAAATTTGAAAATTGATGGTGATGATAATGATTGCAACAAAATTGATGTTGATGATAATGATTGTAACAGATAACCAAAACTAGCAATGATTTAGAGCACTAATTTTGGTGTTCTAATAAAGCACTAATGACATGACAATGAGGGGAAAAAAAAAAACCAAAACATCACATCACATCACAGTGAATGGGGCCCACTGCCAACTCATTAGAGCTGGCTTTAGAGCTCAAGAACTAGAGCTCCAAAGCATTTTTCTAACCAAAACATTTTTCTAACCAAAACATAGTTAACACAAATTTTTTGGGTTAAACTATATAAGTGCAATTTTTTACATAAATGCACTTATTTGGATCACATCAATCAACATCTCCTCTTTACTTTTCTACCATATTTTTTTTTAAAAGTCAGAAAGTGCACTTATTTAGAACATCCCAAACCAAATTGAACAGATGGATAAAATTTAGAGAAAAAATTGAACAGATAGATAGCATTTAGGGGAAAATATTGACTTGATAGTCAAAAATTTTGAACAAATAGATATAAAATTGAATAGATAGATAGAATTTAAGAAAAAAATTGAACAAATAGATCAAAAAAATGAACAGATAGATAAAATTTAGGAAAAAAATGAAACAGATAGAAATTTCTTTGAATTAGTAAGAAAAAAAAATTGAACAAATAGTCAACAAAAGTCAACAGATTAAAAAGTCAAAGGATAAAATTAGAAATAAAATGTCCTTCAAAATTAATAAAAGACTTCTTATCAAATTATTTGACAAAATATAGACCTTTCATCAATAAAAATTATTCACTAAATCTAATACTTTATGCACTCTCTAAATTAGATTTCATTAATTTTTTATTATTTTTTTTTAAATTTTTTTAGAAAAATATATATAAAAAAATAAAGAGATAAAATAGGCCTTTATCTCAACAAAAATGTTAGAAATCTCAAAAATTCTATCAAATGTCTCATATGAGTGTGAAACCTACATAATCCCACACCTATATGAGATATTTAATAAATTTTTTGATAAATTTTTTAAAATCTCTAACATTACTCTTATCTCAAGTAGGGATGGCAATGGAGGTTACTGGGGGGATACTAATTCTCCATTTCAATTCCCCTATAATTATTTTTCCCCATTTCATATTTCCCATGGATACTACCCTCCCCATCTCCTAATGGGTTTAGATTTTCCCCAAGCTAACTTGACCCCTTTTTTTTTTCTTTTTTTCTTTTTTAAGATTCACAACCAAAGCTAAATATACATTCAATCTTATTTTATTTTATTTGGCTCAACAACAAAATCAAATACACATTAATTAACATTGTCACATTATTTTTGTCAAATTTTATGTATATTTAGAGTTTTTTAAATTTATTTAGAAAAATTCTATTCCTGCAAAAAAATTTCATCTTCTTTTTTAATATTTTTTTTAATTTTATATATCTCATTCTCCTCTCTATTAATTGATCTTTGATAATCTGAAGGTGAGTTGTTACTCTTGTTTCCATCTTCTTCTTCTTCTTCTTCTCTTCTTCTTCTTCTTTTTAATTTTTATTTGTATTTATAGAATGAATTTGCTTGTTTCAATATCTCCTGCAATTGTTTTATTGGATTTCTCTCTGATTTGATGGTAACCTTAGATTGAATTTCCCAATTTTCATCTTAACTAGTGATCACCTTAATTGAAATTTTGTACTTTTTTTTTTCTTCTTCAATTTCTATGTTTTGGTTATGATTAATTGTGCGTTTTTTATCAATAGTCACAATTTTGTCGCCACTAGATTATCGCCATCGCAAATCGCCGTTGTTGTAGTGAAAGGATGAGAGAGAGTGAGAATTAGAACTCTAATTGTAAATAGAGTAATGAAAACTAGGGATGGCAATGGATAACCTGCCCTGTGGGTATCTATGGAGACCCAATCCAAATACATGGGCTTTCCTCTTTTTTCTTGTTTGTTGGGTAGGATAAGTGATGTTCTTTAAATCTCCACCGAGGATGGATACCCACTAATTTCCCCATACTTTTTTTTTAGGTACATCAAAAAATAATTTCTCCATATGTTTTTACTACTCTATTTACAATTAGAGTTCTAATTCTCACTTTCTCTCATCCTCTCACTACAGCAATGGCGATTTGCGATGGCGACAATCTAGCGGCGACAAGATTGTGACTATCGATCAAAAACGAGCAATTAATCATAATCAAAACATGAAAATTGAAGACAAAAATGTACAAAATTTCAATTAAGGTGATCATTAGTTAAGATGAAAATTAAGAAATTTAATCTAGGGTTACCATCAAATCAGAGAGAAATTCAATAAAACAATTACAGGACATATTGAAACAAAAAAAAAAAAAAAATTCATTCTATAAATGCAAATAATTTTTTTTTTTTTTTTAAAAAGAGAGAAGAAGATGGAAACGAGAGCAACAACTCACCTTCAGATTATTGAAGATCAATTAATAGAGAGGAGAAAGAGATACATAAAATTTTTTTAAAAAATTAAAAAAGGAAGATGGAATTTTTTTTGTAGGAATATAATTTTTCTTAATAAATTTAAAAAATTCTAAATATACATAAAATTTGACAAGAATAATGTGACAATATCAAGTAATGTGTATTTGATTTTGTTATTGAGCCAAATAAAATAAAATAAGATAAGATTGAATGTATATTTAGCTTGGGTTGTGAATCTTTAAAAAAATAAAAAATAAAAAAAGGTTAAGTTAGGTTGGGAAAAATCCAAACCCATTAGGAGATGGGGAGGGTAGTACCTATGGAGAATGGGAAATGAGAAAAAATAATTATAGGGGAATGAGGACGAGAATTAATATCCACCACATTAACCTCTATTGTCATCCCTAGTGAATACATATGAAGGAATTATTTTTCAATGTACCTAAAAAGGGAAAAAAAATATGAAGAAATTAGTGGGTACCCATCCCCGCCCAATCCCCAGTAAAGATTTAAAAAATATCACTTACCTTATCCAACGGATAAAAAAAAATATAAAAATTTATATATTTAAATTGAGTCTTCATAAATACCCACAAAATAAATTATCCATCGTGGGCCGAAATCTCAAGCATGGAGGGAAGCCCAGTGCAACAATTATTGTCTATCTGTTAGTACGATGACATTAAAATACTTGGGACCTCTTGGTCTCAACCGCATCTTCAAAATATTTGGGACTTCTAAATTCAATTAAAAAATAAAATATTTATAAAAAAATCTAAAATAAATAAATAAATAAATATGTCACTTTTTGTATTTATTTCTATAAAAATAGATGACAAGTTAATTTTAAGAAATGAATCATTCATTTTTTTTTTTTTTTTTATGATAGACACCATGAATTAAATATATTAATATCGAATTGACTTAGTTTTTGCGTAGAAAATATACATAAAAAATTTTATAAAATAAATTATTTTAATTATCAAAACAAATTTCAAGTTGGACTCTATCATAAAAAATAGTAAAAAGAAAAAAGAATTCACAATGGACTCCTTGAATCCAAAAATTATCCAAAAAAAGAAAAAAGAATTCACGATGGACTCTATGAACCTAGAAATTATCCTATGAGTTAAGAAGACCGTGTAATTATATATCCATTCAATAAAATCATATCATTTCTTCACTAATTTTTTATTTTGGTAGTACTATATGTATCAATTAGTATACTAACTAGTATATCAATACTAGTTATGATATTATTATTAACCTCACTCATTATACAAATTATAAATAATAAAAACCTCTTAAATTATGTCACATCATCAATTTAAGAGATTTTTGGCATAATTTAAGAGATTCTTGATATTTGTTATAGCGATCCCGGTTTTCCCTCCATTGAGTATTGTATTCCGGACTTGGTTCCGTAGACATGGGTTGTTGTAGTTAGCTTGTTTCCGTCCTTCAATACTTTGTATTTGAGTTATAGGATGTTTTGGACAAGTTCGTTTCAGGTTGGTTGTGATTGGAAGCATATGGTTGCTGTCCAGTTTTTAGCCTCTTTGCTCGAGCCAGGACTTTGTCGCTCGAGCGAGCATTGTGTTGTTGCTTGAGGGTTTGTGCGCTCGAGCGAGCTTTTCGTGTCTTCAGGTTTTGTTCAGACGCAGCCTTGGCTCGAGCGAGATGTTCTCCGCTCGAGCGAGAGAGCTGTATGTTTTGGGCTTCTTCGCTCGAGCATGCTTCTGGGTTGCAGACCTGAAGCTTCGTGTTGTTCGCTCGAGCGAGGCTTTGTGCGCTCGAGCGAGGTTTCTTTGTGTCTGGTCGCTCGAGCGACCACTCCTTTGCTCGAGCGAGGAACGTATATATCAGTTCGCAGCAGCAGCTTCTTCTTCACTTTTTGATTTCCCCTTTTGTCTCAAACCCTAGATTCGACTCCCTCTCTCTCTACACTCACCTTTTCTCTAGGGATTGATCTAGTTCTTGGGTGTTCCTACCCTAATCTCTTTGTAAGAAAGATAGAGGGTTGTGTGGGCTTCGTTTTGATCCGAAAAACTTTGGGATTGGAGCACTTCCGAGTTTGGCTCTTCTTCTCCTTGGGTTCTCCATTTGAGGTAGGAATTTTCCTTGTTCCTTTTCAATACTCAGTCTATAGATAGACATGTGGTAGTTTTCTATTGCATGAAAATCATATTATGTTGAATTTCTTTGAAAACCATGTGAGGGAACCTAGGGTTGGTTGTTTGAGAATGATTAATTTATCATTGATAGTTCCTTGGGTTAATTGAAGTGTAAATTAGCATGTTATTGTGGAAAGAAGAAAAAGCCCTAAATTATATTTTGTTTTGGTAAATTAAAGAGGGAGGTTGATTGAACAATAATTGTAAATTACTATTGTTAATATGAGTTGGGTGAAGGTGTTAATGCCTAAGGGATTAACTATGGCTTTGGGGTTGTTTTTGAAATGAATGTATTGAACCGAGTTGGATTATGGCTTTATAATCCATGGAATTGGTTTTGTAAAATAAAAAGGAATGAAATTGGTTTTGTAAAATAAAAAGGAATGGAATTGGTTTTGTGAATGAGAAAAGTGTTTTTGTGAATAAGTGGTGTAACTTGTTGACTTGGAAAGTTTATGAAAGTTGACCTTGAAAATGGAAAATGAAATGTTAACTCTATGTGAGTCTCGGAAAATGAATATGGAAATTGAACTATTATGTCATGAGTGTTGAATATCCACATTTGGGGTTTTACCTTTACCTATCGTACTAGCATTGTTGTTGGGTTAAGATCTCATGATAGTTAAGTCTTCTAATAGGTGTACTGAATATATGCATCTAGAGGTTTTGTCCTTGGTTATCGGTGGAGGATGACATTGTTGTGTTGAATTGTTGTGTTTGCATTACACCGGTGTTAATTGAACATTGTATGTAATGAAGTGCTATGATACATTATATATGTATACTTGTTCGGGAGGAGATAGGTGATGTACTCTAGTGTATGGGAGGAGATAGGGGATGTACTCCACACACCTATGTGTTCATATACTTTAACACTTTGCTTATGTATCTTGATAGTTCATGTATATGTATTACACTTGTTGGTTATGCTCTATTGTATTGTGATTATTAGTATTATATGCTGCGCTTATAATCAAAGGTACTGTTACCTTCCAGTTAGTGCCTGAAGAACTGAATGCGCTTATAATCAAAGGTACCGTTACCTTCCAGTTAGCGCCTGGAGAACTGATTTAGCCGGTAGAATAGAGTTTTATTATTATTGTCTCAGTCTATCTGAGTATATCATGGATTGCGATGGTTGCAGTTTTGGAGGGCCGAGTTACCTCATTTATTGATTATATACATGTTGATGATTTGTTATCTCCTTTTTATTAAAGGCATGCATGTATAGATATGAATGTGTTGGAAATAAACCAAAATGCCACTATAAGATTTTGGGAAAGTGTGAAGGAAAATTGGATATTTGAAAGTATGTTTTGAAAAAAGGAAAAGTCTATTGTAAGTATGGAAAATGGAAGGAAATAATGGGCTTAGTGTAATTGTTTTCAAAGTTGTTATTGTTTTTGAAAGTTGGGAACAATGGATAATGAAAAGAAAGATGAACCGCCTATAGCGTTGAATGAAATGACTATTTTCGAGAAAAGTACATACTTATGTATATTTTGTATAAACTGCCACATTACTACTCTAGTATGAGGTTGAGCATTCATGATCATAGCTATCTGTAAGTTGTTATTGTTGAGGATCATGTTGAGATCCCTACTGGACTAGATGTTCATCCCACGTTGTTGAATATTTTCAGGTAATAAGCAGGATGTGCTACAAGATTTGGATCTTCTTATTTGTTGGCCACGGGGCCTCTTTCGTGTTGGCAGAATGCCATATATGAAAAAGGGTTACACCCTTCTTCTTGATTTTTTAATGATGTAAGCCTTCGGGCATTTTATTCAGTATGCTCATGTTATATTTAATTTGCATTCGGATGAGAGAATGACTATTTATTTCTACTCATTGGACTAAAGAGTTTATTTCTGCATGTTATCTCTGAAATTGAATTAAGTAATGAATTTGATAACACTTCCGAGTAATAAAAAGTGGGGCGTGACATTTGTAATTTATATAATAAGTGAAGTCAATAATAATAGTATAATTAATATTGATACACTAATTAATATACTAATTAATGTATCTAGCATTATTCTTTTACTTTTAATGCCATATAATTCGTAGCCTCCGTACTATTGATTGGGTAAGATAATTACTCCTATGAATCCGAAATAGCACATTCCAGGTGGAGGGGGCCAGGTCCAACAATTAATAATTAGGCCTCATTCGACAAATTGTGATTTTAGTTAAAAAATTAAAAAATTATTAAAAAAATTAAATAATTAATAATTTATATCAAAAAAATTAAAAATTTTATTTTCTCTCTAATTTTTGTATATTTTTTTGTAAAAAATTAATAAGTCATCACAAACATACTAATTTTTTTACATTGTATTTTAGTTAAAAAATTAAAAAATTACTAAAAAGCTTGTTTCCAAATGAGACCTTAGTCTCTATCTGTCTGTACAATGAAATGAAATTATTTGAGACCTCTTGATCTTGAGTTTTTTTTTTTTTAATATTCTAAAAAAAATAATTTAGAGAAATGACTCACTTTTTAAATTATTTAAAAAATTAACTTGTTTGTTAAAATCACATTTTAAAAATATAATTTTAAATTGAAAATCGCATTTTCAAATGTTAAAAATACAATATATCTTAATGAAATTCATATCATCATAAAATTACATTTTTAACATACGATTTCAGGTTGAAATTGCAAGTTGAAATGCGATTTCAGTTTAAAATTATATTTTTAAAATGCGATTTCAAAGAATAATTTAGTTTCCTAAATAATTTGAAAAGTGAATCAGTTCTTTAAATTGTTTTTTTTTTAGAATATTAAAATAAAAAAAATAAAAAATAAAAACTCTCCTTGATCTCACATTTTCAAAATATCACACTAGGACCCTTTTTTTCTTTTTCTTTTTTTTTTACTGCCTAGAACACCCTCAAGACAATATTTTTAGAATGGGCCTGGCTTTGGTCCAGTCCTTAATCGGACTGGACGGTACTGTTGGGCCTGTGGGGGCCTACCACGGGTTCCTTTTTGAAAATCTGAACCGTTCAATATGTAGAACTCGTCGAGTACTATATGCCTATAAAAAATCACGTTGATCGGATATCGATAGCTATGTGATCAAATCAGTTTTGTATAAAAAAAAATAGACGGTGAATAAATTAACGGTTGATAAAAAATTGATTTGATCACATAACTATCGATATCCGATCAACGTGATTTTTCACAAACATATAGTACTCGACGAGTTCTACACATTGAACGGTTCAGATTTTCAAAACGGGACCCGTGGTGGGCCTCCACGGGCCCAACAGTACCGTCCAGTCCGATTAAGGACTGGACCAAAGCCAGAGCCTTTTAGAATCCATCCTTGTAAGTCAAATTAAAAGAAGCTAACTGATCTATCTAAACCATTAAATTTTTACTTGAATAATAAAAAAAAATTAAACCTTAATCAATTATAAAAAAGGGCAAACTTTCTTACCAACTAGAACGGACCTAGCTGGTTCACACTAGCACTAGTTTGCTTTGTTTTGACATCATCACACTGACTAAAGACCCTGACCAAAACATTTTACCACCTCAGGTAGGTGTTTGGAAATAAGCCAATTTTTTTTATAAAAAAAAAAAGTACTTTTTTAAAAAATTATGTCAATTTTTTATATTTTTGTGGTTCATCTTATAGATGAGTCTATAAAGTAAATTTTGTTTGATAAATTGAAAAAAAAAAAATTAAACTAAAATAACCCCCCCTCCCCCCCCCCAAAAAAAATATATATATATATATATTTTGCCGTTTTTGAATTGTTTTTTACATTTTTTTAAATTTTTCAGTTGGTATTGTTGAATAGAATATAAAATTTTAAACATTTTACTTTAAAAAAATTCATGAAATATCAAAATAAATTAATAAAAATGTCAAAAAAAAAAACAAATCCCAAACAGCCAACAATGAGATAGTTAAAAAAAGCCTCAATTAGATTAAAAGTTAATTTTTTGGTTTTTTAATTTTTTTTTTTAGTCATATTATTTTTCTATTTTTTTACATATTTTTAAAAAAAAATAAAAAAATTAACTTTTAATTTATTTTCCAAAATAGGCCAAATTAGGGAGATAGGTCTTCAATCTTATTGGAAGGGTTGTTGAGCAATGTGAGACTCATTATGGATCTTATTTCAACTATCCGAACATCAATATTATTTGACTATGCTAGCCAATCATCCATGTAAAAAATTAAATTGATCCAACAATTATAGTCATATATTTTAAAGATATTTGTCTACAATGATAATTTAAAAAATGGACCGTTCATTTGTTTACGGACAAATTTGATAAAATCATGATTGTTATTGTTCGAACCATTAAATTATTTAAATGGATAATCTACACAGTCAAATAAAATGGATAGTTTAGATTGTAGAGGCCTCACTTGGCCCAACATTATCTCCCGTCCGTGATCCTTAAAATTATGAGTTAAAACATTTGTTATATGACAAAAATTAATAAAAATAGTCTAATTCTATATATTAAGTGTTTATTAATTTAAAGAGTGAGTAAATAATTGAATAATATAGCTAAAATGTGTATTAAGTTATATACATATAGAAAGGACAAATATAATTTTTTTGTAGTAACGCTTGCATTTATTTTCACCAAATTTTCTCTCATTTGCACATATATTAAAAAAGAGGATTCTTTGAATTGGAGGGTGTTGTTTGAGCCCGTGAGACTCACTACAAACCCTATTTCAATGATTCAATGATTCAAACTATTTATTTTGTTGTGTACTTCATTTATTTTATCCGCAAAAATAATTAGATCGATTTAATAATTGTAACTTGTTCAATTTATTAAGTTTGTTACTAAAAAAATATATGGTTTATTTTTGAAAACACAATTGTCATTTATTTTTTATTTTTTGAAAAACGTGATAAATTGAACAAATTATGGTTATCGAATCGATCTAATTTTTTGTGTGAATGAAATATATAAAATACTTGATAAAATGAACGGTTCAAATCCTCAAAACGGAGCTTGTGGTGGCTCCACAGACCCAAACAACACCTTTTAGTTCAAAATCCAAATGAGAGGGGATCCTCCACCTACAAAAGCCCTTTTCCTTCCTTCTTTCAAGAAATTATTTGGTAATTTTACGGTATGATTTTTTTTGTCGGCAAACAAAAAAATTATTGATGAATTGTATAGTTAGAAGCAATAATTACATGTGCCTAAAAGTGTTGTAGTTAATAGAAGAACTGGAACTTGTGATTGATGGAGACATTATCAGGTTGTGCTCCTGTACATCTATATAATTTTTAAGCAAATTACATCCCAGAGGAGTGCAGAGGGAAAAATTACAAAAATTTAATTATTTTCGGTCTATTTTTTTTTAGAATAAAGCTTGGTAGCGCGAATTTTCCACCCCCGAATCCCCCGAAAGCCCAAAACGACGTCGTTTTGGGCTTTCGTTTTTTTTTTTTTTTTTTTTCCTTTTTTCTTCCTCCATTTTCAACCTGCAACAGCTCGGAGGGAGAGAGAGAGAGAGAGAGAAGAAGAGGGGAAGAGAGAAGAGATCGTCGCCAGCCCGTCGCCGCCGATCGCCCAGCCCCTCGCCGCCGTCGCCCGGTCGACGCAGCCCAGCCCGCGTCGCTGCCCAGCCCTGCCGTCGCAGCACCACCGCTGTTGCCTCCGGCCTCACCTCCGCCTCCTCCCACTGGTATGGCCCCCTCCAGTCCCTCCTTCCTCCTCCCTCCTCCCTCCTCCTTCCTCCCTCTGTTTCTTCGTATTCCTCCTCTGATTCTGAAAAAAAAAAAAAAAAAAAAAAAAAAATTGAAAAAGCCGAAAATGGCGTCGTTTTCGATTCGGGGGGAATTTAGGGGGAGCCCTTTCGAGCTCCCTAGCACGGTTGTTTTTTTTATCCACCTTTTCATTTTGATTCGTTTTCAAAGTATTTGCTTACTTTTTTATTTTGGGTTTTAAAATTTTTAAAATTACCCATTATACATTGGATTCGTTTGGGAAGTGATTTTTAGCTATTCCTCGTTTGGGAACAGGCTATTTTAGTAACTTTTTAGCTTTTTATGAAAAGATGTGCAGAAAAATAGAGAGGTGATGTGACAACTTTTAGTAACTTTTTGACTTTTTGGCTAAAATAGCCACTCCCCAAACGAGGCAGCTAAAGCTAAAAAACCTTATTTGTGATAGGCTTTTTCGACTTTTTTAAAAGAAAAAATATAATAATTATGGATTAGATGTGATATTTTGTCTTATTAAATTAAAAATTTTATTTTATTTTTTTGTGACTATTTTAATCAAAAAAAATTCCAAACTAACTTCTCAAACGAGCTCACAATTACAAACACATTTTAAAATTTAAAATTAAATATATTATGATAAAAATATTTAAATTTTAAATTAATGTGTAATAATTGTTTGCCTCCTTAATACGTTGAATTCCTCAAAATAGGGAAATAAATTGAGACTTCACTCTGCCACCCACTCATTAATTGGCAATTGGAGAGCACAGCAGGTGCTGTTGTGCAGTTTTATAGGCTTCTTTTAAAGTCCGTTTTAGTAATTTGAACCGTTTACATTTTAAAAGATATTGAGTAAATTATACTTGTCAAAAATCAAATTAATCGGATATCGTTAACACTTTCATCTACTCACATTTGTATGTTGAAAAATAAATGATATTATAATTTAAAGTATTAAAATGAATATAAATGTGAGTGGATGACAGGGTTAATGATACCTGATTAACTTAATTTTTTACAAGTATGTTCTACTCAATATACTCTAAAATGTAAACTATTTAAATTATCAAAATAAGTCTTAAAATAAATCCATAAAACTGCACAACCGTAGTTGCTATGCATCCAGCACAGCAGGCACCCCAACTCTCTTGTGGTAACCAATCACATGCTACCCTTTAAATTAGAAATGATGTAGCACAGAGAGTGGTCTTACATCATTTAGCATATGTTTGGGAAGTTCGGTTTGAAGATTTTTTTGGTTAAAATAATTTAAAATAAAAAATAAAATAGATTTTTTAGTTTAATAAGATAAAATATCACATTCAATCCATAATTATGACTTTCTTTCTCTCACAAAAAAATTTAAAAAGTCAAAAAAATCAAAAGTCCTTCCCAAATCAGGCTTTTTAACCCCAAGGCCTCGTTTGAAAGCAGGCTTTTTTAATAAATTTTTGACTTTTTAGTTAAAATATGATGTAAAAAAATTAGTATATTTAGAATGAATTTTTGATTTTTTACGAAAAGATGTGCAAAAAGTAGAGAAAAAAGAGAATTTTTTACTTTTTGATATAGGTTGTTGACTTTTTAATTTTTTTAGTGACTTTTTAACTAAAAAAGTCACTTGCCAAACAAGGCTAAAATAGTCAAAAAGTCCAAAAGTCAACTTACTTTCCAAACGAAAGCTTAATAAATTAAAAAATGACGTATGTAATATCATATTATTGTAAATATATTTAGGGAAATTTGGCTATAAACCCCCTTTACCTTCCTTTCATTGTTAGAAGGACTAAGAAAAAAATTATACTTTCTAAACCCCCTCATAATTATAAAATCTTGCATAAAGGACAAAATTTATTATTTAAATATTTTATCAGACTATTATACCCTCACATATACACAATCCAGATACAAAATTTATCTTCTCTCTCGTCTCTCACTTCTAACCCTAGCTTCCTCCATGGCCGGAGCTGTGTCATTCCTAAGCTCCGACGATCTCTCTCTGCATCTTCTCAACTCTCCTCCTTCAGCTGTTCATCTTCTATCTCGTCTCTCTCTTCTAATCCTAGCTTCCTCCATGGCCGGAGCTGTGGAGAACTTGCAAATCGCGCTGATACATATATATATATATATATATATCTATATATATGTGTGTGTTTGTGTGTTTTGAGATTTGAATTCGAATATATATGTCACTACTAGAAATATGATTTTTGCGTCTATTTTTTTGCGACTGACTATTTAACGGTCGCAAAAAATCATTTTTGACATCAAAAACCATCTCATTTTCCTGACCCAATCATTTTTGGACATCAAAATCTTATTTTACCATCAAAATCTTATAAAACTTGACTCTCTTTCTCTCCCTCTCAATCCGCCCCCTTTTTTCCCAAATCTGAGCTCCCTCTTTCTCTCCCTCTCAAAATCTGTCTCTCGCTCGATTCTCGCTCGAATCTCACTGCCTCTCTCGCTCGAATTTGTCGCTTGAATCTCTCGCTCGAATCTGTCGATCAATTCAACTTTCTCAAGTCCACAACTGTTGAAGATTTCATAATCGGTAAGCCTAAACACATCTTCATCGATTCAACTTTCAGAATCTGAAATGATTTTTTTCTACATTTAGAATTAATTTCTCTAGTGTTGCAACCTAGATTTGAATTTCATTGTCTGCTTGTATTCATTGTTTGTGGATCAAATTCTGGAATTCTAATTTGAATTTATGGTTTTCTCACATTCAGAATCAGATCATTGCCTCAATATTGTTCAGTAGTTTTTTCGTTGTTGAAAAATTTGTGATCTACAGAGGTCAGATCTGTCTCCATCTATGCTTTTTTTTTTTTTTTACTAAAAAAAATTCAACTGATATTTAAAAAAATTCAACTGATATACAAGTATATACAAAAAATCTATTGTGGCTGGCAGCTAACCTGAAGGCCTCTGCTTTGAATTAGGAATTCCTCTTGAGCATGGCATCACGGTAGTGAGATTTAGCTTGATTCAGTTGTGTAAACTGTAATATAAATGTAATATGCTTGCTGTAGTTGATATCTTTTGTAGTACTTGGTCCAGGCAGAGCAGGATTTTTCCATTTGAATTGATGAAGTGATCAAGTTTTCTTTTATGTTGATCGATATTTTTACAGTACTTTCAGGGAATTAATTTTTCAAGCCAATTTTTTGGGTCAACCTTTTTAGTGTGTGTCAATTTCAAATGCTAGTAGCCATGTGTTTAGATCATTTCAGGACAGCACCAAGAAACTTCTGTATTTTTAAGCCAAACAAATTGCGCACTATGGATGGCTGTTAGTATCCTAGTATTCAGTTTTCATTATTTACTTTTAATGACTTGCAGTTATCATGTAGGCATTATGCATCCCTGGCTCATCGATTTTAAGGCAAGTGAACGGGGTTCCAGCGAGCCGAGCATACATGATTATTTCAGTTAAGTAATAGTTCCAAAGTTTATATAATAATACACCTATGCTCTTACAAGCACATAAAAACACAATAATGTAACTATCAAGTATGAATTTGTTATCAAGTTGTTTTCAGCAAACATCTTAGTCGCCTCTTGTGTTGAATGACTCGTGTTGGTCTCAGTGTTGTACACATCTAACTTTCTTGCAGTAATGAAAAAAGACACAAGTCAAACATACAACCTATGATTTAGCTCATACTGTGGTTTAAGATCTTAAATTTTTATTTTAAAATTGTAATTAGCAACTTAAAGAAGTGATGAATCAGATTTTGTGACTCTGTTGAAAGTGACAGTTGTTGATTTTCCAGGTACACTTGAATACTCTTGCACGGAAGCTGCCCCTCCTGTTCGGGATAAAGAAAGCGATGCTAATACATCGTTTTTTCATCGTAATTGCAAACCCTAGTAATCTTAATTACCATTTGATTAATAATTTTTCTTGGTAATGTGTTCATGTTTTTTTTTGTTTTTGTATTTAGTTTTCTAGCTTGCTACTGGACTGACTGTGGAGGAGGCAAATGCAACAAGACATCGCCATTTACATATTCTTGTGAATGCAGCCAGAATTACTATAATCTACTCAATATGACTGCTTTGCCATGCTTCAGAGAATGTAATTACAAACCGACAAGTTGCTATAGTTGTTGTGTTGGTTTTGCTCTGTGAGATTTTTTTTGGGGAAGTTTTTGCTCTGTGAGATATTTCAAATAAATTTTAATTGACAATTTTACACTGAGCAAAATCTGATAAAATGGCAATCTGAATTGGTCTGACTTTTTCGACATTATAACCTATTTACATCCAACTTTACATGCCAAACACAACTGATATTTAGACCTTTTTTTCCCCCTTTTTTAGCATAGTGGATTAAACGCACAAAAGACATTAGACTTTTGTTACCCATAAATAATAGTTTTCGGATGGGATTTATCTAAATTTTTTCAATTTAAAATTGGACCAGATTTGGATATAATCGAGTAATCAAATCAAATTTCTTTAAACATGTTCTTATATTTTTTATTGCGTTCGGATTTGATTTGGGTTGAACCTGATCTCTTGGCATGCCTAAAGAGAGTATTAGTTCAACAAATATACAGATAACATACTGACCTGTGAATTGTTGATATGTGATTGAAGGTGCACTTGGAATGGACTGTTCAGGCCTTGGAATTAATGTAATGAACAAATCTACTTCCAATTAAGGGAGTATACAGTATTATGGCGAGGTGATATCTTGCTTCTGTTTTGGCAATGTGCTAAAATGTCCAAATACTCTTCAATTTTTAACTGATCCTTGCATTTCTTAATTTGTAGGTTCTTAAGAAGCAGGCTGGTCTAAAGCTTCAAGATAATGTAATTAGTTCTTCCTTGTTATTTATCCTTTCAAATTTCATCATCTTACTTATCCAAAAACATATATGTAAATAAATATTCATCATTCTTCTTTGTTCTGTCTTTTGTGGAATGTATGTGGGTTTCTCCCTCCATTTTAATCATGATAAAAAATTACTTTTAGGAATTTAAATGTCAGAATTTGAAAGGTTTAATTTGGTTGTTTCTGTCTGATTGTATGATTTATGGATTCTTCTGATGCAGGAAAATATGACCAGGATGCTGTTGGTTACAGATGTTCAGGACATTATCAAAAGGCATCAATCCCAGATCATCACCTCATTGAAGGATCCAGACATCAGGTTAGTTTTAAGTGCAATGAAGTTTTTGAGAGATGCCTTTTTGGTTCTTCATCACTAGGCACAATGGTTGGTTACATGTTAAGCAACAGTAACATTAAACTTGTATTCTACACTGTAGACATGCTACGAAATCTGCATGGACTTGTTGAGCATTCAGTTGATTATCTTGGATATGTAAATTCTGCCTAACATGCATGGTAGGTGTTTACCCTTTTACCTGGATCTCTTTTCCTGGCATCCTAGCTTGCACTATATTGTTTCAACACTGTGAAATGCTCACTTTAGCAAACAGTGATTCATCAATCAGGCTAGTTTCCATATTGCTGATTTTAAGGATATCTCAACTATTTTTTTTCTTCTTCATAGACCATAGTATAGCAGTACACTAATTAGTCTAAGTGGTAGTCATAATTACTCCTATTATGCTCGATGGTTACCTGTTGGACTCCCAACTATTATATCAGGGGCACAAGTCCCCTTGTTGATTAATTGAAAATTATACAATTAAAATAAAACATGATAGTCATAATTGTGATTTCATCTGCAGTGCTAAATCTATATTCTGTGAAGTTGGTACTCTACGTCATAGTTTTAAAAATCACCATCCCTTACTGACAATGGTTTAACCCCCATAGTATTCGGAGACGTGCTCTTGATCTGTTATATGGCATGTGTGATGTTTCAAATGCAAAGGATATAGTTGAAGAATTATTGCAGGTACAGTATTACTGGACAAAAAACAGTAATTGTCTTTGATTTCAGTTGAGAATTTCTTTTCTTATGTACCATCTATAGTCGGCCACCAGGGTTAGATGGGCTCTTCTATTATTTAAGTGTATCGTTGTCCATAAGATATGATAAGGGTAAGGGTATGAGATATGTGTCCAATGCCCATACCCAAATTAGACATTTGGATCCTCTAATTTTCTTTACAATGTTCAAAGAATAAGTAGCTTAAATTTGATGATAAAGAAAATTTTCTAATCTCACACTGTATAGGAGATAGAAATCCCCGTTTTCCCCCTAAATCCCATTTAATTTGAATTACATCCCCAACCCCCAAGTAATTACAACATCTTATATTATGTTTAAACATTCAAGACATGACCACATACCCATTTCTAACTTTTGAAAACATATTTTTGTATCCTAAGATTTAAGGTTGAGGGACGTCCAATGTCTGGACACACCTACAGGCTACACCCAACACATAGAGTCCATGTAACATACTTGGCCACTAATGATGGACTGAGATATTTCCTAGCAAAAAGCACAAGAAGCATGCTACTGACACTTATCTGTTATCAGTATCTCAGCACAGCTGACTTTGCAATGCGTGAAGAATTGTCACTAAAAGCTGCTATTCTAGCAGAGAAGTTTGCCCCTGACTTATCATGGTAAGTATGCATTTCTATCCAAGAGGGAGAGCATGTATTTCATTATTAGATCGAGGCAACACACCATGATATACTGTTGAATGCGATATTTTCAGTTGTCGCATGAATAACTACCATGAATAACTCTCGATTGATGAATTATTTTGATGTCAAATGGCTTCTTTGTATAGCAGTGTTACTTCGGTTTTTTACTTAAAAATTTCATCTTTTCTGCTTAGAATGCAATAAATTTTAACCTATTGAAACTTTTTCTCTTCACTCTTTTATAATTTTGTACACTACTTATAATATCATTTTTGTTTCTAATCATTGTGCAGGTACGTGGATGTGATTCTTCAGTTGATTGACAAAGCAGGAGATTTTGTCAGTGATGACATTTGGTTTCGTGTTGTGCAGTTTGGTACAAACAATGAGGACCTACAGGTGTCTACATCTTTTCATTCACATGCTTCATTGTTTGTCCTTGTCTTCTTATGATATTCATTCAGTTGCTATTTCCTTCATATATTTTATCAGCCTTATGCAGCAGTAAAAGCCAGAGAGTATATTGATAAGCCGGCCACACATGAGACAATGGTCAAGGTGTGCATATTCTGCCTATGATTTATTTACATTATCTGGTAAAATGTGAGTAAGGATATCTTTTGAGTGTTAAGGTGTGCTTGTGCATATTCCGGCATCAAGGATCTTTTCCAGAAACCCATTTATGTTGCACTCTATTTGTTGGACTTGGATGTTGTGGCTTTAGTAGTAGGCCTATACAAAGACAGATATTTTTACAGCATAGTTATAATTTGCCCGCTCTGGATTACCATCTTACATTTAATGTGGTCCCTTTCGTTTGTAGTTTAATTTTCAAGCTCTTAATCAATTTATTGTAAGTTAATTACAGAAAGCATGATCAATTGTATCATTTTATGATTGCGCAAGGCAAGATGAATTACTAAAAGCTTACCTTTTTCAATTTTGGAGGAGGAGCTTTTCCCCTCGTCATATTGCTTTCATTTCTTGCACTGGGGAGTACAAGGTTATGCCAGTTCATTGATAGAGTGGAGAAACACCCGAGCAAGAAAATTGATGAGAAGATTGGCCAGTTCTGGATTGTATTTTTTTCATAAAAGAACTTTTTCCAAGTTTTTAGTTGTAATAACTTTTACATATGGCTCAAATTTTGAGACTCAAATAGAATGTTCAATCAAACTATAATGTTATACTGTCTAAATTCTAGTCATTGTTATTCCTAGAGTGCTTAATGCTACACTTTTATTTATGTATTTATTTGTTTTTATTTTTTTTTTTTATTTTTTGCGACGGTAACAAGATGGTCGTCAAAGATCATATTAGTGTTTTTCTTTGTTTTTTGCGACGGCAAAATAGCGGTCGCCATAAGTAGTTTAGGTGGTCGCAAATAATTTGCGACTGTTGCTTTGCCGTCGCAAAAAGTATTTGCCACCCCCATATTCGCGACTCCCATTTGCCGTCGCATGGGCCGTCGCAAAAAGTCTTTTGCGACTGTTTTTTATTATTTGTGACGGTTTATAGCGGTCGCAAAAAGTGTTTTTTTTAGTAGTGTGTGTTTTGAGATTTGAATTCGAATATATATATATCTACATATTCCGATCTGTAATATATATATATATATATGTGTGTGTGTGTTTGTGTGTTTTGAGATTTGAATTCGAATATATAGATTTTTGAAAGCTCAAAGTTTTAAAAATCTGAAAAATCTGTAAAATCTGAAAAATCTGAAGAACCGGGGTATGAAAAATTGAGATTTCTCTAAAATTTTCAGATTATAGGCCTGATTCAAGGATTATAGGCATGATTCAATGTTTTTCAAAGTAAACATCGATTGATTCAAGGATTATAGGCCTGATTCAAAGCTCGAAGCTCAAAGTTCTATCGATTTTTCAGAGTAAACATCAAATTTCATTTGATAGAACCAGAGTAAAATTTTACTCTGGTTCTATTGCTCTGTTTTTTTCATTTGACAGAACCAGAGTAAAATTTTACTTTTATACAGAGTAAAATTTTACTTTTAGCTTCAGAGTCTTACAGTTTACTTATTTTTCAGAATAAAATTTTATTTTTATACAGAGTAAAATTTTACTTTTAGTTTCAGAGAATAAAATTTTACTCTCATTCAGAGTAAAATTTTACTTTCATACAGAGTAAAATTTTACTCTGAAATACATAGTGAAAATGTCTTAATAGGAGAGCTGATAGATATGAGGATAATATAGTAAAAGAAACAAGTTTTAAAATATCAGGGGGTTTTGAAAGTACTTATATAATTCTTGTCCTTTTGAAAGAGAAATTAGATAGTGAGGGGGCTATGACCAAATCTCCCATATATTTATGGAAGTTTTTTTTTTTTTTATAAGAATTCTAAAAATTATTCAGCTTGTTTGATTCTTATTTTTAGAATTCACTTTGCTTGTTTTTAGTTTTTGAAAAACATTTTTCAGAAAATTTTACTTTCTTATTTTTTCATTTTTTTTTGTTTTACTGAATTTTTTTAACATTTTAAGCAATTTTTTTTAATTTTTAGACACACCTAACATAAATAAACATAAAAGTATAATTTTTTGTGAAAAAATCTTTTAAAAATTCACTAAATACAAAAAATATAAGAATTTAGTATATTATTCGTATTTTTATGTATTTATTAATTTTTTAAAATATTTTTTCCCAATTTTTTTTACTTTTTAGATACATCTAAGTAAGGTGCATCTAACAAATAAAAAAAATACTTAAAATTTTAAAAATATTCACTAAAAACAAAAAAAAAATACAAAAAACAAAAAACCCAGTTTTCAAAAAACTTAATCTATAAAACTCAAACCAAACACACAGCAAATTTTTTATTTTTCGTATTTTTTTTATTTTTACTGATTTTGTCACGACCCGCTCCCTCTACCCAAGGGTTAAGTATCATAATGGCCAGTAACTGAAGTTACCTCCGGCCAATTCTTGAACAAATTAATAAACGCGAGCGAAAATAATATTTAAGTGAGGATACCAAAATAATCATCAGAGCTTCTATTTTTATTACAAAATTAATTGACCAAAAAGGCCGATATTTATATAGAAAAATATCATAAAAGTGCTGTGTGTGTCTATTCTGCAGCCTCATGTCTAAGACTTTTCAAAAGCTATTTCTGAATTGCATTGTTTCCTGAAAATTGGTAAACAGTTATAAGCACATGGCAGAGTGAGAAATATTATACCAAGAGTATAAGGGACACAAAATAATCAGTGATAGTTATGTAACTAAAATATTTAAAATAATTTAGTCTGAACAAATAACCATTTAAGTGGCAAAACTGAGATTATGTAAATAAATAACCATAGCCACGGTACCGAACAGAACAGAACAGATGTCACATGAATGATAGTTAGAACAGAAATACGGATTCAAGAGGTGGCTCGTACGGATTATAGAGGTGGCTCCTACAATAGTGTAGCACTTATCTCCGCACAACACTTTGCTCCGCACAGAACAGAGGTCAATGGATCCATGACAATTGAGGGCCACAAAGTAACCAAACAGAAACCCGATGGTTATTTAAGTCCCCTAAGGCGTGGAACTTCTGTGGTGATACTTACAAAACATAATCGTTTATAAGGTTATAGTCAAATATTCTTTAAAATATAAACAAATATATCCATGGGTTTCATTTTAACAAATAAAGTTCAGAAATTAATCCACGTAATTGAAATATTAATATAATTTATAAAACATAACTTGTATAAAATAAATATAGTACGCCAAAACATACGTAAAATATATTATGGTAACTCAAGGTATAATATAACTCATCTTAACTTTAATACCTCACTTTTTCTTTCTACTATCAAAGACCTTCTTTACTTCCAATATTCTATTTCCCTTCTCTGTTTGTTTTCTCCTTCCTTTCTCTCTTTTTTTGCCTTTTTTCTTCCACAGAGTTGATCAACTCCTCCGTATTTATAGGGAGGTAAAAGCCACGTTCGGCCAACACGTGGCAGCTCGAAGATTTGCTCAGGATTTATACTTATCAACATAAATATTTAAGATAATTATATTTTGGCCCAGTTTTCTAATATAATTATATAAATAAATTAATCCCTAATTAAATTACACTCTATCGTATGCCAATAGAAAATTAATTATTTATTTTACTACCACACCTATTATTATTATTATATTATTATTATTATTATTATTATTATTATTATTATTATTATTATTATTATTATTATTTATTTATTTATTTACTCTTACTTTTATATTTATTTATTTATTATCTTTAACTTTAATTTGCTCCAATTAGTATTATAATTTCATATTTCTGTTAATTTGGCCCCAAATAATAATCCCTAATTTAATTACACTTTATCTCATACACCCGTAACATTTAATATTTTATTTTACTCTTACGAAATATTTAATTAAACATTTAGGGTTTTTCTCATTTATAATTAAATAATACTAATATAAAATTTAAATGACAACTTAAATTTTCGGATTGTTATAATCTTCCCTCATTTAAAAAATTTCGTCCTTGAAATTTGTCATATGTGTAAGCTACCCGCTGCGTACTCTGATAAATATATATTAGATGATTAATCTGATAGAAAATATTATCTCAAAAAAAAAAAAAAAAAAAAAAAAAAAATTACCAAAAATAATTCACTGTCTAGTTGTCAAAAATTGTTTTGAACCAAAATGAGAAACAATCGGTGATTTTAAAAACTTTTCATTAGTTTTATTTCTGAAAAAAATAAAAAATAAAATGAGAACACAATCAAACAAGCGACTGGAAGTGAAATGATAGAATCATATGCAGGAGTTGAAGGAATTTGAGATGAATTCTCATTTCTTTTATTCGTGGACTTTCCACTGATGGAAAATAGTTTCAAAATTAATATTTTTTAAAATTTGAATCCACTTTTAAAAAGTCGAAATGAATTTTTTTTTAATACTGAACTGGAAATTTTATGTATTTAATTATATTATAATTTTGGTGGGTGCTTGAGCCCGACACCCTCTGTTTTTTTTCCTTCTTTTGCTATAACAAATATAAATTATATCTAATATCCTTTACAAATTATGCACAAAAGAAAAAATTTAATATATATATATAATCATATAAAATTATAATATAATTAAATCGACTAACAAAATATAATATTTAGGTACTAATTACCCGCTATCCTACTTCTTAAATGTGTGTGTGTCCTATGCTCCAATTATGATTTATTTATTTTTTTTTATAAACCATTGCTCTGACCATTTGTCACAACCCACTCCCTATACCCAAGGGTTAAGTATCGTGATGGCCAGTAACTGAAGTTAGCTCTGGCCAATTCTTGAACAAATTAATAAACGCGAACGGAAGTAATATTTAAGTGAGGGTACCAAAATAATCATCGGAGTTTCTATTTTTATTACAAAATTTATTGATCAAAAGGCCGATATTTACATAGAAAAATATCATAAAAGTGCTGTGTGTGTTTATTCTGCAGCCCCATGTCTAAGACTTTCCAAAAGCTATTTCTAAATTGCATTGTTTCCTGAAAATTGGTAAAAGGCTATAAGTGCATGGCAGAGTGAGAAATATTATACCAAGAGTATAAGGGACACAAAATAACCATGGATAGTTATGTAACTAAAATATTTAAAATAACTTAGTCCGAAAAAATATCATTTTAAATGGCAAAACTGAGATTATATAAATAAATAACCATAACCATAGTACTGAACAGAACAGAACAGAGGTCACCGGAATGATAGTCAGAACATAAATACAAATTCAAGAGGTGGCTCCCACAATAGTGTAGCACTTATCTCCGCACAGCACTTTGCTCTGCACAGAACAGAAGTCAATAGATCCATGACAATAGAGGGCCACAAAGTGACTAAATAGAAGCCAATGGTTATTTAAGTCCCCTAAGGCATGAGACTCCCGTGGTGGTACTTACAAAACATAATTGTTTATAAGGTTATAGTCAAATATTCTTTAAAATATAAGCAAACATATCCATAGATTTTATTTTAACAAACAGAGTTCAGAAATTAATTCACGTAATTGAAATATTAATATAATTTATAAAACATAACTTGTATAAAATAAATATGGTAAGTCAAAACATACGTAAAATATATTAAGATAACTCAAGGTATAATATAACTTACCTTAACTTTAATACCTCACTTTTCTTTCCACTATCAAAGACCTTCTTTACTTCCAATATTCTCTTTCTCTTCTCTGTTTGTTTTCTCCTTCATTTCTCTATTTTCCTTCCTTTTTTCTTCCACAGGGTTGATCAACTCCTCCCTATTGTAGAAACCCCATTTTTGACCGTCCTCAAGACCTAGATATGCTTGCAGGTACATCCAATGGCAAGTTTGATTACTCGTCGAGTACTCGACTTTCGCGACGGAATGCTCTAGGTTTGATCCTTCTAGACCCTGTGTCCATCCGGTCTCATACTTGGACCATGTGTTGGTCCTTTCCTTATGTTGCTTTTGGAGAATTGCCGGCCATGGAATGCCACTGCCGACCATCAATTTATGTCTGCCGGTCATTGACGAGGCCTGTCGGCCATCAATGAGGCACTGCCGACCACCACTGATGGCTAGCAGGCCACCATGTTTAAACAGATATATTTTAGATATTTTTGAGCCAGCTGTTGCACACTGGGTGTATCCTCTATACACGTGTATGGATGGATTCAGACAAGCTTCTAGCTTGACAAGGAAGCTTTGGCTTGCTTGTTCTATATAAGGGGAGGTCCCTCCTCCTTGAGAGGGGTTCAGAAAAATTTCAGAGCTAAAATATCTCTCTCTCTCTCTAGAATTCTCACTCTCTCTCTATATTTGTGCTATTTTGAGCCTTAAGAGTGTTTTTCTTCATATATTTGCACTACAACACCTAGTCAAACACCACAACCTTGTTGCTGAGGTACTTGAGGGTTTTGTTTGGACTCAAAAAGCTGGTTTCAGCTCAGAGAAGTTGTTGTCTTGCTGTGGTTCTTTAAGGGTGAGCATCTTCCTCTTTTAAGCTTATTCTTGTACACAATCTTGGCCACCTTTGCATTTTGTTTTAAGCCTACTTGTCAACTACAAAAACCTCTATTTTTAAGTGTTTAAAATGGTGGTTTGAAGTCCTGTTGGGGTTAGGGGTGTTTCATCCCTTTGTGTGCCTTATTTGCTTAAGCCTTATGACATCTCTTAAGGCTTTTGAGGCACTCTTTGTTTGGCTTTTCTACCACTGAAACTCAGAGAAATTTCAGTGGTAGAAACCATGTTCTAAGGTCCAAAGTAGAAGGGGGTGGCCTCCCCTCTTTGCTTCTTGGTTGCATGTCTTGTTGGTCTCATATTTGAGCATGCTTTTGTATTCTTTTGTGACTTTTTGGACTTGCTATAATTCTGTTTCTGGTTGGTTTGGTCATTGGTTGTTCACATCTTACACCTCTAGTGCAATCTTGCTTGTTAGCATAGTATGCTTCATGAGTTAGTCTATTGTTCTAGCATGTTTTGGCTCTGTCTCAGCATGTTTTTAATCATGTTTTGCCATGCTCTAACTCTGTCTTGAGTGGTCTTGGCCCTTTGAGGCTTGCCTTGCATGGTTGTGGTATAAGTGGCTTTGACTAGCTTTGTGTTTTGAGTCCTCTAGCATGCTTTGCTTAGGTTGTTTGTATGATATGACATCATTTGATATGTGATTTCAGAGCATGTTTCACTATCATACTCTTATATGTATCGCTCTTTCAATGCTTTTGAGAAGTTAAGCATCATGCATTGTTTATGAGCCAATACTTAAGCGCATTTTTCTAGCCATCTATGCTGCAAGTCTAGCATGTTTTTGCTACTGTTTCGACCTGCCTTAGGTCTGTTTTGAGTGGTTAAGGTCATTTGAGCATTGGTTAGTATGGTTGTAGTGTAAAGGGCCTTGACTAGCTTTGAGTTTTAGGGCCTTTAACATGTTGTGCATGTGATGTTTGCATGGTATGGCACCATTTGGCATGTAATTTCAGTGCATATAGTGTAGTCACACTCTAATATACTTCACTTCTCCATAGCTTTTGAGGGTTGTGTATTATGCCTTTTTTGGTGGCCTACCATGTATGCATGTTTGTCTATTCCTTTGAGCTTCAATTTTAGCATGTTGTAGCCTCTGATTTGGCATGTTTGAGCTCTGTCCAGAGCTAGTATGGTTGTTTAGGCTATGTATTGCATGCCTCTTGTATGATGCTCTTCACTAGCCTTAGTGTTTTGGGCCCTTAACATGTTATACATGAGTTGTTTACATGATTAGAGTCTTGTGTTTCATGCCAAGCATAGCATGTTGTTTGCATTGTATGGCGTTCAATCGGACGTTATGTTGAATGCAAGGTGGATTGGTCCACTTCATACTCAAAGTGATGAAAGTGAGCCAATCCCCTTTGTCTCCATTGCCTTTGATCTTCCATGATAAGGCAATGGTCTTAGAGTCTTGTTTGCATTGCATTTATTGAATTTGTGTGAGATTGGGTCTTTGGCCATCATGCATTATATGCTTGATTGGTGGTCTTGGATCCAATAATGCCTCTCCCTTGATGTTTTGAGGTGATATGGGGGGGCATAGTACACACATGCCCTAAAGAGACCCTCAATTTCCTCTGTTTTTGTGCTCTGTTGTAGAATGGTGTCACAGCACACCAGTGGCTGGCAGTGCTGCATTGATGGCCGGCACCCTTCCATTGTTGGCCAGCAGAGGTCCATTCTTGGCCGGCAGGTGGCCGGCAGCCACCTTTCATGGCCGGCAAGCCACTGGTGCACTCCCCAGCACTGTCTTGGTAAGTTTCAACAGCTAGTTCTTGAAGACACCCTGCAGACGGAGCTTCAACAGAGCAAACTGGAGAGCTTTTTGGGACGGAAACTGAGGCATGCATGTTCAAACTTCTTCAACTTGCTGGGGTAGCATAGTTTAAAGCTTTAATTATTAGTTAGCTTGATTTTGTAATGTAATTAATTAATTTGTTAATTAGTTAATTGTTGTAATAATTAGTAAATAGTTCGCTAGTTATTCATTTAATTCGTAATAATTAGTCTAATTAGCTTAATTAGATTAGTTGGTTAGCTTAGCTTAGAGTAGCTTAGCGTATTTATTCGGACCATCCGTCGAAAGGGCAAATGTTGTAATAAGGGTGCGTGTGTGTGTGCATGTCTTTCAACCCCATTTCTTTCTCCCTTTTACTTATCGCTTTCGATGGTTAGTTTAGGGCATATTTCAATTAGCATACCTTATGCTTTGCAAGCGTGCATCATTTATTTGTCTTGCATGCACCGGGCGACGCATCATTCAAATTGCATTGTATTTCAATACACTTTCTTGAATACGTGTTTCAAAGCATGTTATCAAGTGTTGCATTCATATGCTATTTTAGATAGCCGAGCTTATTTTAGTTGCATTTTGCATGTGTTGCATTAGGCATTTTAACATAATTAGGATCATGCATTGATTTCTAACTAGTTTTCTGTTTTGGCTCGGAGTACACTGTGAGTGTTTACGCTTTAGCATCCTTGCATGTGTGTAAGTGTTGCCATGACAGCATGCTTGCCGTGAGGCTATTTGCTTAAGTGTTTAACTGCATGAATGCCTGTGGATGAAGGCTTCATTACTTGAATTGGAACAATTCACCAAAATGTGAGTTTTAAGCCCAGTTGAGGGTGGCAAATCCGTGCTTTAGTCTACTTGCGAGTAGCACTTTCAAACCATTTTCAAAAATGAACATGAGTTGTTTTGTTCCAATTCTCGTGATTGAGTCTATATTTGTATGCTGTGCGCATCACATAGTAAGTTAACTAATAACTGGATAAGAACACATGTGTTTATAAAAATAACATATCATGTTAGTAGAGGCCGATCCTTTGATCGGGCGAGTGGAGGTGCTTATTTCAGGACCTTCCCCTCTCGTACCAAAGTTCCCGAGCCGAGGCAACTTTGGTGATGACAGGCACGTGGCCTTGGGCACGAGTCAGGGTTTCCTAAATTTCCCAAAACAAAACATTTAGGTGGCGACTTTGAAATCTGGCAAAGCAGACCATGCTTGGCGCTTTTCGATTAAAATCGATTTTCTAAAACGATTCGCCAGATTTGGACTCTTTGGTGATTTATCAGTCTTACATTACACTTTGTGAGATTAGATTCAGAATCATGACAAGAGTTTGAACTGTAATAGCATGAACCCAATTCGCGCCCTCTCCGAAAGAGGGGCCGCGCGGAGAGAGTTTCGAGCGGTCTACACGTATTTATAAGGAGGTAAAAGCCATATCCGGCCAACACGTGGCAGCTCAAAGATTTGCTCAGGATTTATACTTATCAACATAAATATCTAAAATAATTACACTTTGGCCCAGTTTTCTAATATAACTATATAAATAAATTAATCACTTATTAAATTACACTCTATCGTATATCACCAGAAAATTAATTATTTATTTTACTACCACACCTATTATTATTATTATTATTATTATTATTATTGTTATTATTATTATTTATTACTCTTACTTTTATATTTATTTATTTATTATCTTTAACTTTAATTTGGCCAAACTAGTATTATAATTTCATATTTCTATTAATTTGACCCCAAATAATAAGGGTAAACTACCAATAGGTCCTACTTGGGAGACTTATTACCAATAGGTCCTACTTTGAGACTTATTACCCATTAAGTCCTATTTGATATAATTTATTAAGTGATAAAGACAAATTTTATCAGTCTTTTTTTTTATGAATAATTTTATAGTGATAAATTTATCAGTCTCTTTTTTATGAATAATTTTTTAGTGATAAATTTATCACTCTCTTATTTTTATAGTGTTAAATTTATTAGTTAGGACCTGAAGGTAAATAAGTCTAGTGAATAGGACTAATTGGTAAGTACCCCAAATAATAATCCCTAATTTAATTACACTTTATCTCATACACCTGTAACATTTAATATTTTATTTTACTCTTATGGAATATTTAATTAAACATTTAGGGTTTTTCTCATTTATAATTAAATAATACTAATATAAAATTTAAAGGACAACTTAAATTTTTAGGTTTTTATAGATTTTTTTTAATATTCTAAGTAATTTTTTTAATTTTTGGATATACATAATATAAATATACTTAGGGCTTGTTTAGCAAATAGGTTTGTGTTAAAATAGTCACATAAGACAAAATAAGTTATTTTAGTCAAATTAGACAAAATGTCACATTCAACCCCTAATCATTTCATTTTTTTCTCTCATAAAAGTCAAAAAAGCCAAAAATCTTATCCCAAAAATGAAGTTTTTTAGCTCCAGACTAAAATAACCAAAAAGTAAACCCACATCCCAAACGAGCTCTTAAAAAGTATAATATGTATGAAAAAAATATTTAAAAAATTCACTAAATGGTAAAAGTATAAAAAAAAAAATGAGAATTTGGTACATTTTTTTGTATTCTTATATATTTATTGATTTTTTTAAATATTTTTTTTATAAATATTTTATTTTTTAAATACATTTAAGTAAAGTGCATCTAAAAAAATTAAAAAAATTAATTAAAATTTTAAAAATATTTACTAAAACCAAAAAAAATATGAAAAATAAAAAACAAAAAACTAAATTTCTAAAAAATTAAAACCAAACACACTAATTAATTTGCTAATTGTGCCATTCAAGAGTTCATTGGATTGGAGATATTCTAAGCGGCCGCCACTCACAAGGTTTTGGATGGCCAGTTTGGCAACACTTATAATTCATCTTAATTAGTTTATTTGTTTAAAAAAATTGACTAATGATGTTTAGCTCTCCAATCTAAAAAAAATAAAAAAAAATTGATGTTTGGTTCTAACTTTAAGAAAAAATATTGAGATCTTTAAAAAGTCTATATTAATTTAAATTTATATACAATGATATGACAAATTATTTATTTTTATTTTTTGTTATAAGAGAGGTCGAAGCTAAAGAAAACATGTTAATTTTTTATTTATTACAAATTCAATCGTGTAAAGTCAACTCCTTACCATATCATTGTAAGTGAATGATAAATTATAAATTATGAATCTCCATTATTCCCCAATTTCAATATTTTAGCAAAATGCATTAATTTCAACGCATATAAATTGAGTGGGCTCTTGGTTTCTAGTAAAAGGATAAGAAGTCTCTCACAAGCAGAGAAGCATAAGTTTTGCTTCTATCAAGTAAGTTTTATTGTATGTTCTTTTAAACATTTCTGTCCACGTTACAAAATGTTTCATCATTGATTTTTTTCATTAGTCAGTGCCCTACTTACAATAAGAGTAGTAAAAATATTTTTACCCCCTAAACTATCACTAATTTGTTTATGTAGTCCCTAAACTATCACATTTTGGTTCTATTCGGTTCAAATGATAGAAAAAACATGCCCTGCACATTAGATTCAAAATTGGTAAAGGACAAAATAATCAACAACACTGGAAGGGTTTTGCATCATTATTGGTGTTTATTGAGTTTGATTTTAGATGAATCAACACCGACAAGACAAACACGCACAAGGTGAAAATCCCATCTTGTAAATATACTTTTCTGAATATTTTTTTTCTTTTTGCGTTTTTAATGGTTGTCTGAGTACTTTAAATTTATTTTTTGAAGCAATTTTTACCTAGGTAGGTGTAAAATCATTATTTAATGGATATGCACCATTGTTGGTGTTTATTGGGTTTGATTCCAGATGAAGAAATCCCATCATGTAAATATACTTTTCTGATTTTTTTTTTTTTTTCTTTTTGCATTTTTAATGGTTGTCTGAGTACTTTGAATTTATTTTTTGAAGCAATTTTTACCTAGGTAGGTGTAAAATCATTGTTTAATGGATATGTATGAAGCTTTATTTGTTTAATTTGTTTACTTTTTTGTTATTTGTTATACTTTCTTATTTCATTTTTTATTATCTCAAAATATTAGTTCATTTTTAAAAAGTAAGGAATAAAATAATAATACAAAAGTATAATTATGGCAATTGATATTCTCACAAAAATATACTATAAAAAGGTAACTTTAGAAAATTAATATTTTTAAAATATAATAGTTGTACTATTAAAAAAAATTAATTTTTTCAAAATAAACCATTATTTTGGAACCGAAAAAATAATCAACAATAATATTTTCATGAATGCAGGTGATCATTATTTGGTTTTTAATGGGTTGACAAGGACAAGACATTTCATTCATCGGGAAATATTTTGGTGCACACTTTACATGCACATTATAATTAAAAAAGAAAAATGACATAATTTTAATTTTTTGAATCATAATTAAAAAAGAAAGAAAAAATATTATAACTAAACATAACATGAGATATAACTAAAAAAAAAATTGATCATAACTAAAAATAATAATATAATTAATAATGCATATGATACACCCTCTTTAAAAGAATGTATATTAGAATTTTTCTGGAGACAAGCATTGGCGGGAACTTTTCTGTACTGGATTTTTTTTAATGCTAATATATAGGTGAAAAGTCTATTTTACCCTTTTACCAATTTTGAATCTCACGTGTTGACCACGTTTTCACCGTTGCCGTGAACAATTTGGATGCCATCTACCATTTGGACAAAACAAAACCAAAATGTGATAGTTTAGGGACCAACAAGATAAAATTAATAGTTTAAGGACTATATAAATAAATTAGTGATAATTTATGGGGTAAAAGTGTTTTTTACTCCAATAAGAATGATAATAATTGCATAATGAAATTAATTTGATTCTAATTTAATTAAAGGGCAAATTGTACTAGTAGTCTATATACTTTGGTTTTAATGTTATTTTGATTTCTGTAATTTTAATTAACACAATTTTGACTTTAAATTTATTATTTCAATTAATTACAATTGTTAGTATTTTTTGCTGACAAATGTGCACGAGTTACATATGTCATGTTTTTATAGTCAAAATTATAAACCTAAAAACTTCTAATCGGCGTTATCAATTTAATCAAATTAACACAAGGCTTGTTTTGAGAAGTAGGTTAAAAGTTAAAATTTTAGTTTTTTTGGTTTTTTTTTTTTTTAAACGTGCAAAAAAGTAAAAAGGAGATGTGACTCAAAAAAAGTCAAAAAACTGCTTTTAACCATGTTTTCAAAATAAAATTGAGGTCAAAATAGAACTAATTGAAATAACAAGAATTAAAATGACACAATGAGTAAAATATAGAGACTACCGATATAATTTGCCATTAATTAAATGAAAGAAACGAAAAATTCAAAAGTATACATACAAGTGTGCAATTTATATATATACAACAATGTTATTAGTATATATATATATAAAAGGATAAATTACAAATACACCCCCTGAGGTTTGCTTTAAATACAGATTGTCCATTGTAGTTTGAAAAATTACAAAAACTCCTTGTTAGAATTTTTTATTTAACAGAATTAACTAAAAAAATAAAATTCATAATTAGTCTCCTATATAATAATAAAATTACCCAAATTATTAATTGAAACACATTTCTAACATCATTAAAAACTGTTAATTAACTTGATGATTTATTAATAAAAGGAGCGATTTGTTATAAAATTAGAAACCTTAGGAGATGGAATGTAATTTTCAAAACTATAAAAGGCGATTCGTATTTTAATTAAAATGCAGGGGTGTATTTGCAATTCACCTTACATAAAATTATTCTAATTTAACCCTGTTTAATGTTTTCAAAATTTTTGCTTCGTATTTTGCGTCTCTAGGAACAACAAGAATGAAGAGTTTTGAAGCACTCGTTATTTTCTTTCTTTTCTTTTTTTTTTTTTTTGGATCAATTACAAATACACCCCTGGAATTTGATTAAAATACGAATAGCTCCCTATAGTTCTAAGAATTACATTACAACCCTAGAAGTTTTTAATTTCATAACAAATTGTCTATTTTATTAATAAATCATTAAGTCAATTAACAGTTTTTAATGATATTAGAAATGTGTTTCAATTAATAATTTAGGTAATATTATTATTGTATGGGAGAGTAATTATGAATTTCATTTTTTAGTTAATTCTATTAAATAAAAAATTCTAATAATTGAATATTTGTAATTTTCTAAACCACAAGAGACAATATGTATTTTAAGCAAACTTTAAGAGGTGTATTTACAATTTACCTTTTTTTGTGTGTGTGTGTGAAAACAGTTTCCAAATTTTGAAAAATATTTCCTAAAAATGAGTGTTTTTAGAAAACTTTAGAAAATTATTTGCCAGACCAATTTTTTATATCAACTTCTATTTTAATATTGATCAATGATTCATACCCCCTTAAAAGTCCCACCCCCACCACCCCCACACACACGTGGGGGTTGGGGATTGGGAGAAAAAAAAAAAAAAAAAAAAAAAAAAAAAGTTAGCCAATCAAATGCAAAGGGGTGAAGGGGGTGACCCTATATTTTTGAAAACAAAAAAACATTATGAAACGAGCTTAACGTCCCACGACCATAATTCTTTTGGAAATTTTAGAATTTGGCGAGGAAGATTGATATTACGGAAATAAATAATAAATTTGCTGCCATATTCACTGGGTAATTTAGTTAGGTTATGTTTGATTGGGCGATTTAAGAAGGGATTTGAAAAAGAAAATATAAAATGTAGGTAAAATATGAATAAAATATTCCTACATTTCACCAAGTTTCACATACTTTTTTCCTTTCCTTTTCTAAATCCCTGCCCAAATCTCCTAACCAAACACAATATTACAAAAATTACACTAATCTCTCTTAAATTTTATAAAAAAGACAAGTTTTTATAAATTTTCATTCTTGATCCAAAAAAAAAAAAAAAAGGAGAGTGTTGCACTTTCACCAAGTTGATTCAATTCCACATTATTTTAATATCATTCAACAATGAATAATATATTTGTGTACTTTAATATTTTTAAATTTGTATATATTTAATTTAGATTTCAAGTTGCTTGAGTTATTCGGTGTTTCTGCCTAAGCCTAGTTGATTCAATTCCATATTATTTAAACATTATCCAACAATGAATAATATATTTGTTTATTTAATATTTTTATATTTGTATATATTGAATTTGGAGTTTAGGTTTTTTGAGCTATTTGATGTTTTTGTCAAAGCCAATCTAAAATTAATTTGAGTTTTTAAATTTCTACTCAACTTGTATCGAATCTGAAAATATGCCGTTTAAGCTCCCAAAAAAAAAAAAAAAAATTCTGGCTTCCATCTAGTTCAGCTGCCCAAATTGCACCTTTGGCTTGTTTTGTGAAGTGCTAAATCAGATAATTTTTTGACTTATTACAAAAGACATGCAAAAAATAAAGAAAAGATGTGATTTAAATAAATTAATAAATTTACTTGTTTTCATCTTCCCAAAAGAGACACAATATACTATAGTAGTATTTTTTTTTTTCCTTTTCTTTTGTAGTGAGCTTCCGTGCCATATTACAATATAAGGTCTTGTTTGAGAACAAGTTTTTTTAGTAATTTTTAGTTTTCGACTAAAATATGATGTAAAAAAAATTAGTATGTTTGTGATGACTTTTTAATTTTTTACGAAAAAATATGCAAAAAATAGAGAGAAATGAGAGTTTTTGACTTTTTGGTATAGGTTATTGGTTTTTTTTATTTTTTTAATAACTTTTTAACTTTTAAACTAAAAAGTGATGTTGTCAAACAAGGCCTAAGAATCTTCATCATACCGTGCTTGGGGCATGATCATCATTGTATCCTCTTTTTTATTCTAAGGGTTTATTTGGAAAGTGGGTTGACTTTTTGATCATTTGAATATTTTATCCTGGGGCTAAAATGTCTCATTTGGGATGGACTTTTTGACTTTTTTTTGACTTTTGTGAGAAAAGTAATATAATAATTATGAATTAGATGTGATATTTTGTCTTATTGAACTGTAAAGCCTATTTTATTTTTATTTTTTTGAACTATTTTAGCCAAAAAAAAAAAAAACCCAAACCTATCTTCCCAAATTCATTACCTTTTCTTTTTCTTTTTTCTTTTTTTCTTGGGCGAAATTTGTGTTGCTACAGGGCATTGTACTAGGTCGTCGGTCGAGAAGATAATGATGCCTGTTGTAAAAAAGTCTGAAGCCTCAGATCAAATCATTCAACAAAAGATTTATGACATATTTTCTAAAATATTATCGGAGTCTGAGCAGCGTGCAGCAGATGAAGAGGGTGCAGATGGCGATGTTATAGTAATTGGTACAGACCATGGACGTTCTTACGATTACGTACCAGAAAGAGTCAGAATTGGTCTTAATCACGGTACGCTTTGGTATGACACCATGTATGAGCACAAATGTAGTTACCTAAATTCACTTGCCGTAGGAACAAATGGAGAGACAAGTTTAGAAGTCTATGTAAGGGCCATGGAAGAAATAGTAGAAGATGTACTAACATGTTATGAACACCCAACATATGCCGAGCTCGGATATTTTGTGGAAATTATGCTTCTTGATAGTTGTTTCATCATCGAGTTATTTCACAACCATAATAAAATGCGCATGAATGGCCTTACACCCTATAATAATCGAAACATCAAAGATAGCTTGCAGCACGATTTAATTGGAATTGGAAATCAATTTCCATTCCATGTCCTTGATAAATTTTTCAAAACGGCTCAGAATCAAAATAAGTATCAAGGCGAGAAACTTGGTGATTTGACTCAGAATTTTTTCCGTAATATGGGTGGTCCATATGGGGGAATTACATCATGTGATAACATCCAGCATCTGCTTGAACTGGTGTACCAAACTTTCTTCGACCCTAAATCATGGTGTTCTCCAAATGTGACAAAGGTAACAGAATTGGAGTTCATAGATTACGCATCAGAACTTCAAGAAGTTGGGGTTAAGTTCAACAACATTGAGGGAGAAAAGAACTTCTTTGAGATAAAGTTTCAAAAGGGTGTATTACAAATCCCGCGTCTTCGGGTTTCAGACAAAAAACTGCCTCTGCTTCGAAACCTAATGGCATACGAGAAGCAATTTCCTTTTCATGTTCCTAGACGTATTAATGATTACGCAAAATTATGCAATGTCTTATAAATTTTCGCGGCAGTGGAATAATTGACAACCAGTTGGGCAACAACGGAGTCATCTTGGAAAGAGTAAACCAGCTGGGAAGCGAAGCAGAAATATCATGGGAATTCACTTATTCTCAACTTCTCGAAGATGTGAAAGAGCATTGCAGGTGTCCTCGGAAGCTATGGATGGCCGACTTGTGGAGGAATTATTGCAACAGTCCATAGACATTTCTTTCAGTTCTTGCTGCCCTCGCACTGCTTTCACTCACTGTGACGCAGACTGTATTTGCCATTCTCTCTTATTTTCATCCTCCTCAGCCAAACTAGTAGCCTTCTTAAAAATCTCGTTTCTTATTCTCTGAATCAGATGTATTTCTCATTCGTTCAATAATAATCACATGTATTTCACTACAACAAACTGCACATTTGGCGACTAAAACAATTTAAGTCGCCAAAAACAGCATATTGGGCGACTAAAAACCTGATTTAGTGGGCATTGATTTAATCTTTTTAGCTACTAAATTATTTTAGTCGCCATATAGTCTTATTAGCGACCAAACTTAGTTTTAGTCGCTGTTTGTTACCATTTTACGCTACTAAAATTTCATTTAGTCGCCGTATATTAACATTTTGCGACAAAAATTTTTGTCGTCAAAAAATGGGCATATTTTTTATGAATTTTTGACGACCAAAACTAAGTTAGTCGTTGTATATTAAACATTGCCGACGAAAATTTGAAATTAGTAGCCAAATAGGATGCTTTTGGCGACCAATTTTTAGTCGCTGTTAAGAATATTTGGCGACAAATAATTATTTAGTCGCTAAAGCTTCGAAATTTTTTTAGAGGGAAACTCATTAATATTGGCGCCCAGTATATATATTACACAGACACACATTTTTGTTCTGTTTTGTCTTACACACCAACATACAGAGCAGTCGATACCAAACCTCACCGCCGCTCACCACCGCCGATCATCACCGTCGCTGGCCATCGGCGCTCGCCACCACGACCACTGCAAATCGGCCCCGCCATTGATTACAGGTATTTGTCTCTCGTCTTTCTTCCTCTCTGTCGATCTGGGTCTGTCTATTTATATCTCTTTCTTGCTATCTCTCCCATTCCTTTGTCTCACGATTTCTATAGGGCTTTTATATGTTTTTTTTTTTTTTTTTCATTTTCTGTTGATTTCGTAAACAATTTTTTAGGGCTTTTTCTGATTTCATGAATGGGTTTGGTTGAAATTTCGGATTGTGGATTTTGGATTCTCGATTTTGGATTGTTGAACTATATGGCCAAATGTGCCTTTGTTTCAGGAATATTCCAAACTAACCCTATATATCTATATATATGCATGCATAGGTGAGAAATCTAATTAATGTTTTAGCTTGTTTTGTGTGTTAGTGAGAGGACCTGAGACCACAAGGAGAAAGCCTTTGCAATCTAAGTAAGCTAAGGAGTTTAAAGTGACATTCCAGTTCCCTTCTGGTGTGCTTTTTGGAGATTTAAGGTACCTTTCTTTGAAAAAAATTTCATTCTAATTTGCTTATAATTTTTTTTTTTTTTTTTTTTGCTCTGTTGATTAAAATACTATTTATGTTGTTCCCCCCCATTTAGAACAACATATGTTTTGAATGTAATGAAACACTCAAATTTAGAGTAATAGAAAAAATAATTTATTAGTTGGTTAAATTTGATGTTTTCGTTGAGAATGAAAATCAAACAAGGAAGTATTCTCCATTGCAAGTGTTTGTAAGGCACTTATTGGGGAAATTAAGTTCCTTAATTTGTTTGGTTTTATATATGTCTATAAATATATAAAAATGGTTACATCTTAAATTATCAAACAAGACACTTTATCATTAATCTTAAACTCTTGACAAATTAGAAAGAGGGCAAACATGCTTTCAGTGGATACAAAAATAGTCCCATCCTACACTACACCTCTTTACTTCTCTCAATCAAGATAGGAAAAAAAAATGCCTCTTCATCATAATTATTTTGATTGTGAACGTTAGATATCTTATAAATTTAAAATAAAAATTATATCATCAAAAAATTACAACTACATTATAAAAAACTAGAGAGAGCCCCAATCATTTTTAAACATCACAATTTTTACATACACTAGCAGCACTTGGACGGGGTAGTTGCCGCCATCCTACTATAACTTGCTGCTCATTCAATACCCCATCTCATCCACTATGGATTTAGTAGTAGTATATGGAAAAATAAAAATAAAATAACAAAAAAAACTAAACAGAGGATATAACTAAGGTTAACATTCAAAGTAGTGGGAACCATTAAAAAAACTAGGAGTCTAGTCGCTCAGATTTCACAGGTGCACCTGATGATGATAACTTCCATTCTGAAGGCAGAGGCTGTTGGCCACCAAAGAGTCACTAACCAACCCAACATCAACTTCATCAAAATTCAGATTAAGTGAATGGCCCATATTAGGAGGGCATGGCCCAGATTTGTGTATTATATATGCCCCTAAATCTTCAAATATCATTATGGGAGTGTGTCCATTTAATTAGCTTCAGTTGCATACTCTAATGCCTTTAATAATGTAGGCAGAAATAGTTTGAGAGAGAACCACAAACAATTTTCCTTAGGATCCTGTGAACTACCACACATCCCAAACCACATCTTGTTGATTACCCAACAATGCCCTCACATAAATGTATTCAAGATATACTTCCTATGCCATGAATTATTTGCTTACGAGGGTCTTCTTAATAAAATTCAAAATACAAATTGTTGTTGTGTCCCCAGGATTATCAGTTAACAAAACATTTTCTTCTCCCCTCAACATGGGTTAACAATATAATGTCATGAACTGAAATTATGGAAAGACGTTGCAAACATATTACAAAAAATTACAAGCAAAAGTAACTAAACTCTTTGAATATCTAAATGGAAAACCTTGATGTGGATCCGAGGGAATAGAAACCAAAATGATTTACAAAATTGTAAATACATACTGACAAGGAATCAATGAACATGTGAAAAATTAACTAAATAGTTAAAGAGAGTAATGAATTTAAAGGGTATGGGCAAATCAAGTACTAAATTAATCCCATGAAAGAAGAAATGATTTTAAAAAGTGATTATAAGACTCCAATATGTAAAAAGTCGTGATTGAAAGAATGGTTAAAATTGAAAATCAAATTCATACTCAAGTCAGATTTTCCATTCTGTTAGCTGTGCTGTTTGGCAGATTTTCCCAGAATCTGTGGCAGATTTACTCATCTGCTCTGTCTCTGTTTGCTGACTTGGAGAGTTTGCTGCTGTTTTTGTCCACTTTGGCTGCTTGATGCTTGATTGCTATGCTTAGGTGCTAGCTAATGGTAGGATGGTTGATTGGTTGAGTTGGGATGTTGTGTTGGTTGCTTAAATGTATTCATGCTGCTCTGCTGAGGCCTTTTTTTGTTGCTTTGTGTGCTGCTGTTTGGTTGTTAATCTGTTTGGTTGTTATTCATGTTGTGTTGGTTGTTAATCTGACACAATATTTAGTCATTTGAAAATATATTTACTTGCATCAACTGGTCCTCTTATGCATATAATCTCTTTAAAATGTTATCCTTTTCTGTTGGAGTCCTTGGTGTTTGATCAATTATTGTAAGTAGTTCTTGACATGTATGTAGGTCTGTGTAATTGGTGAATCAAATGATTCCAAAAGTACATATCTAACATCTCACAATTGTTTGTTGGCAAGATATTTTCATGCTTGTGATGTCCATACGTAACACAGTTACCTTGTTCAAATTCTAGAATACATTTATTAAATTTGGATTTCTCTGTTTGTAGTGCCTAATTGTCATGCTTTGTTTTCTTAATACATCTGGGATCAAATACTGTTGAAGGACACCCATTTTACTTTTCTAAATAGCTTTGTTTGTTCTTGTCTTCTGGTTTTACTAAATATAATACATAAATTTACAGGAAATTCTTTTGACTGGAGCACCTGGAACAGGCAAAACTCTCCTTGCTAAGGTAAGGTGTTACATATTCTTACAAATGTTTCATGGACTTATTGTCTTTTAGTTTTTGAATTAAGTGCTTGACCAATTGATAAGCTGCTAGGGTTCAGAGTTAATACCTGTGTTTCTTTCTCTTTTAATTCTGACTTTGATCCACCTCACCTGTTTACATGTAATGAAGCTGTTTGACACAGTAATTCCATGAGTTCTATATAAATTGTTGCATGCTATTCAGTTTTTTGAAGTGTGGTCATCAGAAAATTCAGTTCTAGCTTGTTAAAGGATCAGAAATGCTAAGGAATTTTGAAATCTAAATGCTCTAGGTTTTAAGGGTTTCTTTAACCCTTGCATAGTGAGTGTGATTTGAATACAAATTGGTGGCATGTTTAATTTTCATGTTTGCTCTAGAGTTGAACCTTACTTTTCTAAGTACATATACTAAATGACAACATATTTGTATTTGTTGGGTCATATTTTGGATAACTTTCTTTAATTCTTAGGCATGCAGACATTCTTCTTCTTCTTCTTCTTCTTCTTCTTCTTCTTCTTCTCTTCTTCTTACACACCACTGGTGTGTAGGTCTTCCTATTTTTAAACATAGATGGTACAAGATGTATGAGTGAACAAAGCCATGATTAATGAGCAATTTATTATTGAACTTTGACATGTTGTGTCATTATTGAGGAAACTGATCTACTAAAACATTTTGTGTTGCTTGGAGACGTGGATGGTTCAATAATTTGGTTGGTTATTAGAATGCAAAAGTAGATGCAATTTACTAGTGTTATTATTTTCAATGTTATGTTACTTTACACAGAGGCTCTACTAAACATTATAAGCAATTGCAGCAGTTACACTACTAATGTATGTGACGTTTATTATTCATGTATGTTTGTTACTTAATGTAGGTACTATGGTTCCTAGAATCAAGACGGGGCGCCGGAAGAGAGCAAGAAGTGGCAACGTATTATCAACCTCTGAAGCATGTCCACAGGAGATTGGCACCCCACGGACATTCTCTGATGAGACGCAACCACCAGATGATACACAAACAGTGGTGGAGGAGACGCAGCCAGGTGGAGTGGATAAGAGCATTGAACTTAGTTGCTTAAAAAAAATTTGTTTTTTTGTTTTTTTTGGGTGCATAAGTCATAAAGTAAGGCAATGAAAACCCCATAAAGACAAAGAAAAACAAAGGAAAAAAAAAACAAACATTACTTTACACATAACAACGACACTTACACAACAAAGAAAATATTAGATAAATAAGCTTCAAATTAGCTACAACAGCAGCAATGGCCAATTGAATGTTGCCCCAACTGCATCGATAGCAGCGAAATCCAAGTTGTAGCATAATTTACCAAGACTTTATGCAGCCAAACAGTAGCAGGCAGCAACACTAGGCAGTAACAAAACTAACAGGACCCACAACCAGCACTTTTTTTTTTCACTTTCATTAGCAATGTTTGTAATTTGTGACTTCCTTCCCCTTTTGTACCAGGGTGAACAAGGTCAACTCGTGTACGAGGACCTACATTAGGCAAAGGAGTGCAGAAAAAAATAGCTACTATAGGGATGGCACGAGTACGAGGGCCTACTGTAAGGATGGCGCGGGTAGCTTCCTTGTGTGAAATAGGACCTGTGGGGACAGACGGGACGTAATTAGCACGTGTACGTTGAGAGTTGGCGTGAAAAACTCCATAAACTTAATCGAAAAAAGGCCTTCGAGGGCCAAAAATTGAAAGCAGCCCCCAAACCACTGTAGAGATGGCACGGGTAGCTTCCTTGTGTCAAATAGGACCTGTGGGGACAGACGGGACGTAATTAGCACGTGTACGTTGGGAGTTGGCGTGAAAAATGCCATAACATTAGCCGAAAAAAGGCCTTCGAGGGCCGAAAATTGAAAGCAGCCCCCGAACCACTGTACGGATGGCACGGGTAGCTTTCTCACGTCAAATAGGACCTGTGGGGACAAACGGGACGTAATTAGCACGGTTATGTTGGGAGTTGGCGTGGTAAACACCATAAACTTAGCCGAAAAAATCCTTCGAGGGCCGAAAATTGAAAGCAGCCCCCAAACCACTGTAGGGATGGCACGGGTAGCTTCCTTGTGTCAAATAGGACCTATGGGGATAGACGGGACGTAGTTAGCACGTGTACATTGGGAGTTGGCGTGAAAAATGCCATAAACTTAGCTGAAAAAAGGCCTTCGAGGGCTGAAAATTGAAAGCAGCCCCCGAACCACTGTACGGTTGGCACGGGTAGCTTCCTCGTGTCAAATAGGACCTGTAGGGATGGAGGGGACGTAATTAGCATAGGTACGTTGGGAGTTGGCGTGAGAAACGCCAGAAAGCTTATAAATATATATTAAAGCTTATAAATATATATGTACATTTATGAATAAAATATATATATGTTTACACTTTAGACTAAACTTGACTTGGGGCTCAGGCCTGACTTGGGAAATTTCTTTACACTTTAAATACAATTTAAAGTGTAAAGAAACTATATTTAAATACAATTTCTATTACAATTGACATCCTTGCAATTTGTGTTTTGTAGATGGCTGTAACGTTTTGTTTACAATTTTTGTTTACAATGGAACTAATAGGTGTAATTTTTGTTGTGTAGATGGCTTTTGGCATTGACATGTGGATCTTTTATTTTTTTTGCCTGGAAGATAATTCACAGTTTTGCAAATTTGGGAAGTTTTTTGTCATCCTATACTTTTTGTATAGAATTTGGAAGCATCGTACATATAATTTTTGGCGGGGTACATAGTATTTTTGGAACTTGTATTAATTGCTCTAGCGGTATATATAGATTACCTTTTGTCGTGGTACATATTACCATGGTAATTTGTACCTTGCCAAATGGTCATTACAATGCATAGTACAGTAAAAATGTTGTGTATAGAGGACATTGTTTTGGTAACGTATTTGGAGTGTATGACGTTATTATTTGTAATTGGAATATATATAGTTGGTTTGTATATAAGTTTACATTAGAAGTTGTTCTTTTTTGTTTGATGGTTGTAAGTGAAACATGCATTATGGAATAGGTGATAACATATATAGGTTGTATACCTATTACAGGTTACGATGGATACATACAGGTTGTGACAAAATTTATTAAAATGAAAAAAACAAAACAAAAATATAAAATGAAATTTTTGGTGACAAAACAATTGGTAGCCAAAAAGAAATAAATCTTTTAACGACTAAATATTTAGTAACCAAAACAAATTGAAAACAATTATGGCGACTAATTGTTTAGTAGCTAAAACTCAAAACACTTTTGGCGACTAAATATTTAGTTGCCAAAACATAATCAAAAATCATAGGCGACTAACCTGTGTAGTAGCTAAACAAGAATCAACCTTTCCGCGACTAAACATTTAGTAGCTGAAATAGCACTATTGGCGACTACTAATTTCGTCGCCGTAGATATTTTAAGTTTTCGCGACAAAAGATTTAGTAGCTAAAGATGTGAGTTAAACGAATTGATGTACCCTTTGGGTGACTAATATGTTAGTCGCCAATGTCAGTCATCAGCGACTAAGCCACTTTTTGTTGCTAATACCTGTTACTTTTGCCAACTAAAATATTAGTCGGTATTTTTGTAGGACTTTTGGCGACTAAATGTTTTTTAGTCACCAATACCTTCAGCGACGATGTATCCGCGACAAAGCCAGCGACCAAAATTTTTGGTCGGCAATGTATTTCGGCGACTAAAATCAATACTTTTGGCGACTAAAAAATTAGTGGCCAAAAGTGTATTTTCTTGTAGTGTTTCCATTCTCTCTTATCAGATGTATTTCATTTAATAATAATAATAATAATCAGACGCCGATCAAAATAATAATAATAATAATCAGATGTATTTTCAATTATCTCTTCTTTTTTTTTTTTTTCCTTCTTTGATCAGCAAAATAGGAACTTTATTGATAAAATGGAAGTACAAAGTACATCGCAAGCATCAATAAAGCAGGTAAGAGCAGAGAGCATCATAGCTAACTAAACGATCCCAACTAGGTTGACACCGAGAAGAAAGCTCAATTATATGCTAGCTCCAACCTAGGATGGTGAGGAACCAACCAAGACAAACCAGACAAAATACAAGAGAGGGAGAAAGAAAAGCAGCCAAGCTCCCAGCAGAAACCTCAAAGGCAGACCCTTTCATGATTGAGATTGAATAATAAGTCAGTCACTGAGTAATGTAAATCTTTTACTGAGGCTTTGATCCATAATGCAAGCCTAAGCTTTATAAGCTCACTTTACTTAAAGCAATTTGGCTGCACTCCATTAAAAATGCATTCATTCCTCTACTTCCAGAGTGACCATAGAACAATTAGTGGTAGAGCATCCCAGATCCTCCTTTCCATTTTTTTAAACTTGCCACCCTTCCACCAATGAAGAAGATTATCAACCAAACCTGGTATGACCCATTGAAACCCCCACCACTGCATCATTTCAACCCAGATATTCCAAGAAAATGGGCAAAATAGCAGCAGATGACTGGTTGATTCAATTTCTAATCTACAGAAAGAGCACTGAGTGGAAGCAGTCCATGGACATTTCTTTTAGTTCTTGGTGCCCTTGCACTGCTTTCACTCACTGTAACGCAGACTGTATTTTCCATTCTCTTATTTTCATCCTCCTCAATGTAGCTCAACTTTTTCATGTCCCATTTCGGAACCCCTACAGTATCGGACTCCCGCGGTTCTGAATTTGATTGCACAAGTGCAATGCGAAATAAATAAACACCAAAGAGTCTAAATCCGACAAATCCTTTGGAAAATCAATTTTGAATCAAATTGTCAAAAATGGACTGCTTTGTCAGATACAGAGTCGTCACCTAAATATTTTTGGGAAATTTAGGAAACCCATGACTCGTGCCAAAGGCCACGTGTCCGTCATCACCAAGATTGTCTCAGCTTGAGAACTTAAGTACGAGAGGGGAAGGTCATGAATTGAGCACTCCCTCTCACCCGATCAAAGATCGGCCTCTACTAATCATGATATGAATCTTATCTACATTATATGCTCTTGTTTCGGTTATTAGGCTAACCTTACTATGTGATGCGCACACACAAGTATAGACTAATTTGTAAGAATTGGAACACTTGATTCATGTTTGGTTTTGAAAATTGTTTCGAATATGTACCACTTGAAAAAGTGATCGCATATAAACATTACTCAAATTATTCCAATTCAAGCAACTAGCCTTCATCCACAGGCATTCAAACAGTTATAACACTTAAGCAATTAGCCTCATGGCAAGCATGCTAGACATGGAAACATCAACATGCGATATGCTAAAACGAGTAAAGGCTCACCTAGTACTCCAAGCCAAGAAAGAAACTAGTTAGAAAAAAATGCATGATTCCTAATTATGCGATATGACTAATGCAACACATACGATATGCGATCTAAATAGGCTCGGCTACTTAACATGGCATATGAAACAATTTGATAGCATGCAGTCTAAGCATGTATTCAAAGAAGTATTTAAACTAACAATGCAATTAGAATGATGAACCGAGCCCCGGTGTATGCAATACAAGTGGATGCAAACATAAAGTATGCTAAACAAAATGTGATGTCCCTAAACTAACCATCATAAGCTAGTAAATAAAAAGGAGAAAGACGTGGGGTTGGAAGACATACACGTTATTACATTGCGCTCTCACGAAGGAAAATTCGAATGAATCAACTAACTAGCTAACTAATTAAAGCTAAGCTAAATTAATTACAAAACAAATTAAATTAGCTAAAATACTTAACTAATTATTACAACAAATGAATTACCTATTCTAGTTACTAAAATAATTACAAAACGAAATCGAACAACTAGTTAACTAACTAATTAATTACAACACTTTACAAAATTAACTAGGTACAACTAATTAATTACAACAAATATCTAAACTAAATATTTAAACTTAAACATGCTCGGTATGCGAGGAGTGCTCATGCACGTGCTCGGTTTCCACCCAAAAAGGCCACTGTTTTGCTTCCAGAAGGTCTCTGTTGCACAGTAGAACACTTACACTTTTGTCCACCTCCAGAATAGCTCTGTTCTGCCCAAAAAACACACTGCTGAATTTTACATCGGTTGCCGGCCGGCTAGAAGTGATGGCTTGTCGGCCACCAGTGATGGCCTGCCGACCATGGAAAGTGGCCTGCCGGCCACTGCTGCACAATTCATCTTGCTGCAACAGAGAACAAACAGAGCATGCACAGGGTATTCTTAAGGGTTTGTTTGCACAATTCACCCCTCCTTATCATGAACAAATCAAAGGAGTAGTAAACTTGGTCCACAAACCATCAACTCAAGCAATTTCATTGCATGATGGCTTATGAACCAAAGTGTGCAATTTCGATAAATGCAACAAAATAAGACTCCAAACCTCCTCCCTTTCATGAATTGATCAAAGGCAGTGGTGACCTTGGAAACTTGAATCATTTCATCACTAATGAGTATGAAATGCCTCAAGCTTCCATGTGTTCAATTAACGTTCGATTGAACACAAAACCAATTCTTATCTTGCACCATTTTAGTCCCATTTTAATTACTTTATTTTAAATTACAAACGTTCGATTGAACACAAAATCAAATTCTTATCTTGTACCATTTTAGTCCCATTTTAATTACTTCATTTTAAATAACCATCCTTTAATTCTTTGAGTCCAATGGTGAGTTTAAGGTCCTCTAATGGAAAGAAGGCTCAAACCAAGAGTTGCTTCAGGCATGAAAGAGACATCATACCATTGGTAATGAACCTCCAAAGGGGTTAAACCGTTTAGCATGACATCTCAATCGTATGCTTAAACAAACAAGTATAGTTTGAAATCACTAGGTGACTAAAGGTGTTCACAAGTAAGGAAAACATGAAATAAATGCTATCAACTCAAATAGGATGGTGGCTAAGGCCTAAACCACCAAACCTATGAGGACAATTACACTACAAGCATGCAATACAAATCTCAAATGCAACAAACAGCTAAGAACAATCCTAAAAAAGGTCTAAAACAATCCTAAAACATGCTGGAATTAAGACAAAAATAGCTAGATAAATAAGCTAAAACATGGAGCATGTTGAGCTAGTAAACAAAGCATAAGAAGGGGAGGCTACCCTCTCCATCTTTGGATATCAAAACATGATTTTAGCTACTAAAATAACTCTGAAATTCAGTATTAAAAAGCTCAAAAGGAGTTGACAACAAAGTAGAAAACACAAGGGCAAAGGCCTTAGAAGCAAGGTATAAAGAAGGGTTATCAATCCCTTTATCTTTAATGGCCTTAAACCACAAGTTTCAGCCCAAAAATACAGGTTTTAAAGAGCTTAACAACAACAAGAAAAGATGGAAAACAAGTGGTGTAGAGATGGTACAAAAGCAAGAGAAGGTATACCTCTTGAAGTGGAATGCTTTTTTGAGTTATAAACCACTAATTTCACACTTTCAAATGTTTTAATAGCTCAAATTCAAGCTCAAATCACCTCAGCAAGAAGCTCTCTAGGTTTGGTTTAGAGTGTTTAGGCAAAGGCTATGCAAGTAAAAAGGGAGAGAGAGAGAGAGAGAATTGTAGAGAGAGAAATTTTCCAAAATTATTTCCTCACTCCTAAATGTTTCTAACCTTGAAAGCAAGAAGAGAGGTCCTCTATATATAGAAAAACAGTCCCTCAGTCGAAAATATCTATATAGGGACAGCTGGAGCATTTGGAGGACAGCTGGCAAAAATATCTGGGCTTTACACCAGTGGCGGGCTATCACGACCCAAACCCGCCCCTATAGGTTTAGCGTCGTAACTGGCCAGTAATCCTAGATTACCTTCGGCCTCAAAGATAAAATAAGACTGGGCAAAATTCAAAGCTTTGACAAAGCTAAGGGCTGATTTTCTTGGCTCTACAAAAGGCTGACACGGGTAGACTCCAAGTCTTTCTCTATCCTTGTTGCTTAGTTTGCTCACCTACATATACATATAAATAGTGAGCTAAAGCCCAGCGAGTAGTAACAGAATAAAGAGGTTAAATGAATGGAGTTCGACGATAGTACAAAAACATGTCTTACAATTTTGAAATGAATCTTAAATCATTTTCAAAGTGAGGCATTTACCACATTATATCAAATTTATAACAAAACATTTTCCATATCAAATCCCTTATCAAAACATATGTTTCATTTCCCGAAACAATCCATTCCAATAGGCAAATCAATTCAATTAGCTATCATATCAATCCCTTGTAATAATAAAACCATTGTTCGATAGCATTTTCAATACAATTCCGATTTCAATTCGATTCTCAATGATCCATGTTATCTCAATAGCAATACTCATTCAATGACAATTTACGTGGTACATCCAATAGAGTAATAATGTATCAATAACAATGGAACCTCAAGGGTCAATCAATGGGACCACAACGGGTCAATCAATATATCATATCCAATTATCCAATGGGCCACGGTATTGTTTCCCCCGGGTGGGGGCCAATGGGCCATGGCATTAATCTCCTCCGGGCAAGGGTCAATGGGCCATGATATTAATCTCCCCCAGGCAAGGGTCTATGGGCCATGATATTATTTCCCCTAGGCAAGGGCCTCACTAAAGGATGCCACGAATATATTTCAAAAGTGAACTCCACTCATTATTACAAAATAACTTTTCAATAAACCATTCAATCAATCACATAACAATTTTGAAAACAGTAATCATTTCAAAAATAAATATAATTTGAATATATCTTTATAAAGTTACTACTCACAGTGGGTTAAGTCGATATAAGGCCTCGGACGTCCACCTGCACAAATCACACAACAAAGATACAATAGAAGCACCATTCAATACTCATTTCATTTTAGTTCAACTCTCTTTATGTTTCTACCTTATTCCATGACTATATGAGTCCAATTGGTGCCTAAAAATATTTAGAATGTCATGAGGATGCAAATAGGAACTTAAAAGAGTTAGTCAAAAATTGCTGAAAATAGGGTCTCCGCTCAAGCGCACCTTTGGTCGCTCGAGTGGTGACTTTAATGCTCAAGCGCCCAACAAATTTTCTGTGCTTTCAAAACTAACAAAATAATTTCAAAACACATTTTCAAACTTAAACTCTCGCATGAACCAATTTAAATATGTAATTTTATTAAGGGAAAATTAGTCTAAGGCCCCTCCCCCATTTTTAGTAATGGAAGAGATCCACAATATTATTTTATGATGTTAAAGGTCCCTTAACTCCCACACCCATATATCACAAAGAAATTTGACTGAAATCAAACTTAATTTTTTTTTTCTCTCTATCTCTCTCACTCTAAACTCTCTCGGTATGCCCAGTTCATCAGAAACTCCGGCACCTTCGATATCCCCGCTGGAGACGTCGCTGAAGACGGCGACGCAGGGCGTAAGGCATGGGATTCGATAGCTAATCCGCCTACGATGGCAATGTTGTGTGGATGTGGATGAGCAACACAAAGGTGATACTGTCAAAAAATTGGATTCTAAACATAGTTTTAAAAGAAGTTCATCAATTGATCAAAATGATGAATCTCAGACTGTGGGATTGAAACAGAGGTATGAGTTAATTGATTTGCCACTAGATGCAAGACCCTTGTTAGTTTTCATTAACAAGAAGAGTGGGGCTCAGCGAGGAGGTTCACTCAAGCAACATTCAACATGCTCTTGAATCCTGTTTAGGTCAGATTTTTTTGACCAAAATTTATTGCTTCCTCTCCTCCCTCTCACTGAAGCAGTACAACATATATTCCCTCTGTAATCTTTTATTAATAATCTTCAGCTAATCACGGTGAAAACTGGATATGGGATGTGATTTCTTAAAGAGATGTATCCTCTTAGTTAAGTTTTAAAATGTTTGATCTTTGATACTGCTTCTTGTAGGTTTTCAAGTGGAGTTCAATATTGCATCTAAACTATTTGACAAAAGGCCTCACCCATATACATTCTTATATCTTTATTTTCAACCATCATCATCAACATCATTTCTCTCTCTCTCTCTCTCTCTCTCTCTCTCTCTCTCTCTCTCAGTTTTTGTGAATTTCTCTGGATTGGAGGGAATTTTTTCTGGATTTTTGTGAATTTCTCTAGATTGGAAGGGAATTTTCTCTGGATTTTTGTGAATTTCTCTGGGTTGGAAGGGAATTTTCTCTGGATTAGAAGGGAAAATTAAAAAAGGCCATTGTTGATCAGAGCTTTTACAAATATCTATGAGTACTTTTTGAAAGTTGATTTGGAAGATCTATTTTTCTCTCTCTCTCACTCTCTCTCTCTCTCTCAATTTACTTGATGGGTTAGGTTTTTCTTCAACTCTTCTTCTGTGGTGGTAATTTATCATAATCTGTGCTTTTTCTCTGATTCTCTTTTAGAGAAATTTGGTATTAGAGATGTGTAAAATTTTCTGTGATGTGTCCAGAGAAATTTGGTATTGGTGATGTATAAAATTTTCTCTGTGATGTGTCCAGAGAAATTTGAAATTTTCTCTGGATCGTATTTTCTCTAGATTGATATTGAGGGACTTTAGATATTATGAAAATATTGAGTATCCTTTATGCTATAAAATCTTAATACCAGGGACCTTAAAAAAAAATTCCCTAAAAATACTCATTATTTTTATATATTTTTTTAAATTAAAAATATCTTTCAAATTTGAAAATACTTTTACTAATATTTATTTTTATCAAATTAATTTTTATTCAAATAAAAGGGCAAATTACCTACACTTCTCTTGAGGTTTAATCAAATTACAGATTTTTTCCTGAGATTTCAGATATTACATCCCGCCCTCTGATTTTTATATTCGCATAATAACCCCTACCGTTAACTAAACGTTAAGAATGGTAAGCTGACATCACGAAAATATAAATTGATGGACAATATTGCCCCTGCTAAAATCCATTTGATAAATCAATAAAATTTACAAAAGAATTATGTTAGATGGAAAAAAAATTAAGTTTTTGGAACCATATTTGATTTGTTGTTTACAAATTTTTTTTCAGAATTTAAAAATAAAAATAAAAACTACTTTAATAAAAACAAATATGAAAAAATATATTTAATTTGTAAAAATTATTTCGAACCACGCAAAGGATAAAATTATATAAAAATAATAATTATTTTTATTTCTTATTTCTTAACCAAATTAAATTTTAATTTTTTTACAAAAAATTTAAAAATAAATTTCTAAAAATCAAACCAAACATATTCTAAGAATTTTTTGACTAGCCATTTCTTGTGTTTTTAACTTATTTAATTATTTGTTAATTTTATGATATTTTCACCATTTGACACTACAATATATAAGAGTTTTAGAGGCCAATTTTTTTGATCTGTAAAAGTGAAAATTTTGTTCCAAAAGACATTAAGGGACCAATTTCTATTGTTGTGAGGATAGTCGCTAAAAGGTCATCCTGAAAAGTAAAAAAAATGAGGCTTTTAGTGATAAAATTTTGAAAATGTCAATAATAAATAGACTTTTAGGGACAAACTAATTTGGTCTCAAAATAGTTTATTCTTTGAGACAAGAAAATTGATACCAAAAAGATAATAATTAATCACTAATTGTGACGACCGGGTCTTGTTTTCTTTCTTTTTCTTTCTTCTTCACTCTGTTCTCTTCTCACTCTCATTGGGTTTGAAACGTTCGGAAGTTATTCCCAAATAAAGTCCTTGTTCTTGTCTTATTCGGTATTGAAGTTCGTTTATTGCCGAGGAGTGTGAGGTTAGGTTTGGAGTGCCTGGGAATCGAGTCAAAAAATTCTGGGCTAGAAACCAGGGGCTGCATGTGCGGGGGCCTTGGGCCGCATGTGCGGGAGGGAGGCCGCACGTGCGGAATGCAAGGGAGGTTTGGGGTGCATTCTGTCTAATATGCACGAGCGGAGGCAAGTGCAGGGGAGGAGTGGCCGCACGTGGGGGGATGAAGGCCGCACGTGCAGGACGCTAGTAGATCCAAAACCTTGTTTTTTTTTTTATATATATATCTTTTAGGGCTGAATGTATCTCTTTGTTCTCAACACCTCTCTCTCTCTCTAAAAACATTTTCCCTCCTCATTCTCTCTAAAAACTTCCAACCAACCTCCAAAACTGTAATGACCCAAATTTTTTTTTTTTAAAATAGCCAGTTGTAGACACCCTATTTTGACCGACCTTAAAATTTGGACACTTTCTTTTGACCACCCCATGATGAAAATTGGAATATGCAATCTTATGAATTTCTTAACAGGAAAATGAGATTGAAGCCTTGATCCCAAACCTCACCCATTTTTTTTGCTAAATGAAAAGATAGTCAGATGGGTTTGGTGGAAAATAGAATATATGATGATGGATCATGGGTGGGATATATTATAGTATGATGATGTTTTCAGTGGGGTGGTAAGTGGGATATTATTTTATTTAGAGATAACATAGAGAGAGAAGTAGTGTGCATGAGGGGAGGGAACAAAAGCATACACATGGGCTGTCTATTTTACTTTTTCGGTGGACTATAAAACAAAGAGAGAATGATAGGAGGGAGGAGGCATGGTCAGAAAAACAAGATGGTGGAGAATGATTTATTAAAGAGAGAGATACTTTTTAGAGAGAGGGTTTTGGGAAGTGGAAAGAGAAACTGAGAGAGTTATGTTGTGGTCGCGGCTGATTCTGTAGCAGAGCCGAGAAGACACAAGGCAGTGAAAAGATATACAGAGGGAGGAAGCAATCACTCTCTCCCGTCACCGGAAACAATGGCTACCTCCGGTGAAAACCAAAGCTCCAACAGTTCTCTCACCCACACTCTTACCGCCAGAATGCCATTTCTCGGACAAAAACTCTACCTCGTGATCACAATATGATATACGTTCCTAATTGCAGCAGTCTTTCTTCTTATTTGTCTGTGTCTGCATTGTTCGAATCGAATCTCGAAACGGCGAGGAACGCGCATGAAGAACAGTTTAGGCTTGGTACCGCTAGTTTGCGGTGGTACCGGCGGTACAGCTTGAACGAGCTGGAGAAGGCGACATGTAGATTTGCTGTAGAAAATGTGATCGGTGAAGGCGATTACGGAGTTTGTTGAAGACATAAGTGGTCTATCTTGGTCTCTCTCTCGGGTTCTGAAGTTTGAAGAATAAAAAATAAAAAGAAATAAAAAAAGAGACATACAAAACATACACATACAGGTCTCTCTCTCACCCTTGGAGACTCCCCAACAAAGCTACCCCTCCAGAAACAGTTGAACAACAAGTTTTGGAGTCAAAACCAGGCTTGGAAGCATTTGGGAATGCCAAAACTGTGAAAAACAACAATTCTAGTCGTTTTGGTAAATTTGTAGAGAATCCATCAAAGAATGCAGAGAGCGGAATTTAATCGAAGCAGTCGGTTTTAGACCCTAATTCTTAAGGCTAAAGTGAAGAGCTTGGTGAGAGTAACTGTCATGACCCGAACCCGCCCCCAAGAGTTAAAGACATAATCGGCCAGTAATCATGAGATTACCTACGGCCTCAAACCAAATCGGACATAACTCGTCAGAGTAAAGGGGCCAAACGGAACCAAAATTTTAAATTTTGTCCATAGAGCTGTGTCTACATGGCACATCATAACAAACCATACATAGACATATTAATAACTCACAACAGAAAACACAGTAACATAAAGTTTTGTACAGACAAGATCATTTAAGTCTAAGCCAACCCAAGAAAACTATATACAACAGATTCAAAGTCTTCGCCAACATGACAAAATATAAATACATAACAAAAGGGCAAAGACGAGTCTCGTGCGTGAGACACAGGGGCTGACTCTTCAAAACCTTGGTTGTTCCACACAGACTTCACTGAGGCTGGGTCTGGATCTCTCTTGGCTCACCTACAAACACATGAATGAGCGTGAGCGAAAACCCAGTGAATAATATCAATTGAAGAAGATGCAGTGGAACAATATACATCGGACGGCCTCAGGCCCAATCCATTCATGTCAAACTAGCCTTTGGCCCATTTGTCTTTCATTCATGTCAGACTGGCCTCTGGCCTATTCATTCTTTCATTCAGATCATACTAGCCTCTGGCCCATTCATTCTATCATTCAGATCGTACTGGCCTCTGGCCCATTCATTCTATCGTTCAAATCATACTGGCCTCTGGCCCATTCATTCATTTATGTCAGACTGGCCTTCGGCCCATTCATTCATTCATTTGTGTCAAACTGGCCTTTGGCCCATTTATACTTTCATGTCAAACTGGCCTTTGGCCCATTCATACTTTCATGTCAAACTGGCCTTTGGCCCATTCATTTGGCATAGCAAACATTGTCCACCAATCAAATTAACAAACTTATAGACTTACATAGAAGTAAGTAATTGGACAACAAGACATTTCAGATATCTTTGTCAAGATATCACTCACAGTGATCGGTTGGTTGGTTTGCCCTGGAGCTTGACCCTATACATCACATAACACATACGGGTCACAAATGATTCAATCCATTCTTTAATTCACATATTCCTCTTTAGGCTTTATTCTTATCCCTTGAATTCATTTACAATGCTTAATGCATGCCTAAGAGTACTTAGAAGTGAAAGAGAACGGAAAGCGAAACACATAATGCACTTTCAAAATTTTCAGAAACAGGGTCCCCGCTCGAGCGTGGACTTCCTCGCTCGAGCGGACCCATGAGGCCTGCAAAAGTGCTGGTTATATCAAATTTACGCTCGAGCACGAACTCGATCTACATAGCTCCCCGCTCGAGCGTGAACTTCCCCGCTCGAGCGGACGTCATGTCTGCAGAAAATACTAGGAGCTCGTATTTCCCACTCGAGCAGCGGTTCCCCCGCTCGAGCAGACATCAAAGTTTCTGGGTTTTCCAGCAATGTTCTTGAGCTCAAATTCAACCTTCAAATCAACACATCTTGCATTTTATGGCTCAATCTTCACATAGACATGTACTAACATGGTACAAACACCAAATTACAACACAATGAAGCTCAATTCCATGAATTACTTACATGCATGTCCCAAATTACACCAAACTTGCTTTCATGATAATAATTCCATGTATTTCAACTCATTTCCTCATAAATTGTACATGCATGTGGAATATAACTCCAATTTCAACTTAAATGGTGCAAATGGTGATCACAAGCATGAGTTCTAACCAAAATTCTACATGGATCATATTTTTCATACTGAACTACACAAATTCATGGCAATTATACACATGCATGCATTCCATGACTTCAAACTCAACAAAACCAACTCAATTCCATCACAATCAATTTAATTCATGCTCTTGATCATTATTCAACCTTGAATTCACAAAATTACAAGTTAACATCCATGAATTTACTTACCTAGAGGTTCAATTCTTCACAATTTCTAGTTGAATCTCCAAGTTATTCAAGTTCCTTGCTCAAATCTCCAATTGCTTCCCTCTCTCTCTCTCTCTCTAGCCGACCCTCTCTCTTTTCTTAGAGTTGTAATCAGCCAAATATGAAATAAGGAGAGAAGTTGAATGCATAGTGCCCTCTTATGTAAGTCCCACTAATCAAAGTTATCAATATTAAATAATTGGGCATTTAATTAATCGTTCTGAATCTAATTATTCTGATCCGAATCAATTTTCAATTAAATTTCACCATAGGCTCTAAAAATCATGCCAATCACTATGGCGTAATCAATTTTGGTTTCTGTGGCCGATAAGGCCTTCAATTTAATTTCCAAAGCAGATAATTCAACAAATATTCCTACGGTGAACAGATAGAAATTCAAAACCACATATTTTCACATAATGGCACACAAAACCATATCAAACACATAATCACATTCATAATAAGGACCAGTTAGCATAATAAGGAATAGGGTTATCACAGTAACATTTTGATTGGTGGAGATCAAAATCTGACAGAATCGAAAATTTGAATTTTTGCTCGTTTCTTCTTCAAACTTGAGATAGTGATTTTCTTTGAGTTATATATATATATTTTTGCAAGATTTAGATGATTTTCGAAATAATCCTTTGATTTGTTCTTTTTTTTTTTTTAAATGGATTTTGTTGATTCAAGAAGATGAGTGATTTTGAAAGTAGGTTAACTTTCTTGTTTCTTTTAAAATAGAAATTGAGGGTTTTGAACTATGTTGGTAAAAGAAAGATGTTTTTGGTGAGATCTTCTCAAATATTTGAAAATTGTTGGTTTTGGTGAGAAAACCTAAAAAAATTGGGGATTTTAAAAGAGATTGAAAATCCATGGGTAGTATTGTTATATTTATTTTTGTGTGCCATAATAAATGATGTTTAGAAAATTTCCTATTTATATTTGTATAAATGATTAATTTTGTGGATTATTAGAATTGCTGTTCATTTTAGAAATGATTATTCAGAATGTTGATATAGTCTTGAAATGACTAAATTGTTGAGAATACTTGAGAAAAGGAAATTGTGTTTATTCCTTGGATGATGAATTGGAATAAAAGCATTTGTGTTCATCTTGCGAAATTGGCATATCATTTCATTTTATTACATTAGACTTTGAAGGTTGATTTGAAAACTTGCATTGAGAAAAGAATGTTGAGAAATAAGTTTTCACGAAATGATTTTGGGGTAAATATGTTGGTAAGTCTTGATAGGTGGTGTAGATGATATTAAATAAGTTGGCCTGCGGGTCCGGGGTGAAAGACCAAAAAATCCGCGCGGATAGGTGTCGAGCCTTCCGGTTAATACTGGTAAAAATGACAATTTGGTAGTACTCGTATAGTCTACTTGCAGACACCAGCCTAGGGATTACTAGAGACATATTTACCGCCCTTGAAATAAATTGTTAAGTTTTGAACAATTGAAATTGCATGACATCATTGAGCATGATGGTTTTTCAAAAGATGAAAATGTAATTTATCTTCAGAAAGGGCATAGCATGGCATGTGCATTTCATCTCTTGAGACTTGTATAAAATGTATATACTTTGTTAAGAATTTTCTACTGGGCTTTATGCTCACCCTACGGGATTTTTGTGCAGAATAAGATGTGGTGATTCCACTCAACTAGGGGCATAGAAATATGTGTGTTGGGAGTACAATACTCTCATTTTGCGTGACTCTGTTTTGTAAGCCAAGGGCTATATTTGTGTGGGTTTGAATAACCGTTTTGTATAACCGGGCTTAAGCCTTGGAAATTTGTAAACCCTATGGGGTATTTATTTGTTTATTTATTTGTTGTTGGATTGATGTATCATTGCATGAAGAACTATTGTATCATGTAATGTAAATTTGGAGATTTATATTCGGTTTTCTTTGAAAGAGCCATGATTGTTGTATTATCATTTGGGCATGAAATTTGGGGCGTTACAAAAACCTTTGATTTCTTGTGATCCTTTGGGTCAAAATCCATCATCATCCTTTTCTAGCATTGAAGATCAAGTTAGGGCTCCTCTTGGTGTGGTAGAGGTTGAAGAGTCTTCCATCAAAGCTAGAGTTTCATTCTATTTCTTCATCAAACCTTGAGGTAGGGATTTCTTGAGTTATATATACAAGTATTGCTATAATGTTGTTGATTTAAAAGTTTTCTTGAAATTTGTGATGTTGATTTTGATTTTTCTCTCTATGTAGAGAGAGTTTTGAAGAAGTGGGTTTAAATCTCAACCCCTTTTTAATCCATGAGGATGATCTTTTATAAAACTCTAAAAAGGTGATTTTGGTGGGATTTCACCAAGGAAAATGGGAAATGTTTGATTTTGGTGTAAAACCCTAGAAATTTGGGGATTTTGGAAAATAAGATAATGTCTATGAAATTCTTTATTGTCTTGTGTCAAGAGGATGGATGAAAGTAGATTTCATTACATGTTTAGCAAAATAGCAATCTATTTGATGTATGAGAAAGGAGATGTATTGCAACATATTTGTTAAATACTTGAACATATATTGTTGGGAAGTGGGGAATGGTTGTATACCATGAAATGTGAGAATTGTAAAATCTTGGGAATTTGGTTTGGGATGTTCTAAAAAAGTACACTTTTTGACTTATTGGCTTATATGGGTTGGGTTTGGGTTGGGTTTGATGTGATGTGTTAGAGAGGTGATGTGATTTAAATAAGATGATGTGACTTAAATAGGATAGTGACTTTTTGACTTTTTGTATTATTTAGTTTATGCCAAACCAACCCGTCTTGAAAAGGGCTAACTTGTTATGAATTGTGCATGGTGAGAGATTATTGTTGCCATGAATTGATGGCATATAGTTAATTGTGAAATTACATTGAAAAGAAGAGATGAGAAACGAGATCATTTTATATTGTTGTAGAGATGTTTGAAATGGAGAAATGTTATGAAATATTAAGTATTGCATCATATTCTCATTTGATTTACTATCATTATTGCATATCTTGAAATGAGTTGGAAAAACGTTTACTTTGAGAAAGATTTATGTTGAAATGAGAACTATGAAAATATGTTATGGGGTAAATACGTTGGTAAGTCCAGTTAGGAGGTGTACATGAATTCGATAAGTTGGCCTGAGTGTCCATGGTGAAAGACCAGAAACCCGCGCGGATAGATGTCGAGCCTTCCGGTTAATACCGGTAAAAATGACAATTTGGTAGTACTTGTATAGTCTAGTTGCAGACACCAACCTAGGGATTACCAGTGTCGTATTTACTGCCCTTATTGATTGAAATTGGAAGTTTTGGAAATGTGTTAAGATTGTAAACTTTTATTGAAAAATGGTAATCTTTAAGAAGAGCATGAAATGAAATTTCTTTAGAAGAATATGGCATGGCATTGACATTTATATTTTTATGGAGAAGTTTTGCATAACTGTATATACTTTGTAAGAATTCTGTACTAGGCTTTATGCTCACCCCTATGAGACTTTGGTGCAGGTAAAGATGTGGTGATCCCATCGAGTTGAGGGCGTGGGTTGATTTTGTGAACAGTATATTGCTCTTTTATTTTATTTTTTTGTTAATTTTTTGTAAGCCAAGGGCTAAACGTGTTTGGGTTCGAGAGACTATTTTGTGTAACTGGGCTATTGCCTTGGAAGATGTAAGCCCTTAAGGGCATTTTAATTATTTGAGACTAGATGGTTCACATGCTATAGATTCAGGAGCTTTCTATTCATTGAATGTATATTCGCATGTGAAACTTTTGTATAAGCTCGTTTCATTAAACATGTAAGGATGGATGGATCTTTGTCACATTTTAGTAAATATTCTTGATGTGGTTAGTTTATGTTGATTATTTCGAGACGTTACACTAATGTTCAATTTTCATTGCTAAAAATATAATAACAACACTTTTCTCAATAAAAATATTTGGTCTCCTAAAAATAATTTTGTCCATAAATTTTGATTTTTAAAACCTTAATTTTTTTTGTAATGTGATAAGTGTTTTTCTATTTTAATTTTGCATTTCATAACTTATTTAAAAATGATAATTTAGCTAAACCTCATGGGAGAACCTGTAATTTAGCTAAATCTCAGGGAAAAATATGTAATTTAGCTAAACCTTAAGGAAGTGTAGGTAATTTGCCTTTATTTGTCAAAAAGACATTTTAGTCAATTTATGATATCCGTTAGCGGCGTTCATTGTAATGGGGCGGGATGTAATTTTAAAAAACCTCAGGGGAAAATCTATAATTTCGTTAAACCTCAAGGGAGGTGTAGGTAATTTGCCCTAAAAAAAAAATTAAAAGACTGATTTTTAAATTGAACCAAATAGAGCCATTGAAAAAGCCCTGCCCCAACTACTTGATGCTTTCTCATTGGCCTTTACTTTTTCGCCTCTAATATATATTTTTTTGAGCAATGTTGTGCACCTCAAATTTGAGCTTGGTTCGAATGGTTTGAATTTTATCTCGTCGGTCATCCGCCCGGTTATTCGGCTGATCGTCCACCCAGTCGTCTGTCAAAAGGACTGACAGCCGCAGTCGACAAGGTGACAACCGCAGTAAACAAGTGGTTTACCCGGTCGTCTAGATGGTTGTCCGACTGATCGATCAGTGAATACAAATTCGAGCCATTCAAGACAGCTCAATTTGAAGCATCAAGGATTTTTATATTTTTTTTTTTGGTCCACATTGATAGTCATACACTATGTTTGGCTTTCAAATTCAAACGCATTTTTTGAATTTTTTATTTGTCTTTGATGAATTTTTTAATATTTTAATCACATCTCTCTCATTTTAATTTTTACATACACTTAAAGTAACATATTTTCGAAATAATTTGGAAAGAAATTTATTAAAGAAAAAATATAAAAATAAAATAAAAAAATTGGCACTTTTTTAAATATTTTTTTTATAGATTTATTGATAAATATTTTATTTTTAGATGAATCTAGATTAGGTATACAAAAGGTAAAAAAAATAAATAAAAGTTTACGATTACTGCACCTAAAAAGTTCACTAAAAAAAATCACCAAAAGCACGAAAACAAAAATACAAAAAAATCAAAATCAGTTTAAAAAGGGGGAGCGTTTGGACGTGGTGGATTCATTTTGAGACTGACCTCGGTAATTCAAAATTTTCACATTTTAAATTAATTGAGTAGAATATTCATATAAAAAATCAAGATGGGTATATGTTTGAATCATATTTATTTTTAAAGAATGGAGAATAAAATTTCAAGAATAACTATTCATTTTTTTGTAACATAAATGTGATTCAAATATATAATTATTAATATATGATCATTTTGATTTTTTTCATAAATATTTTACTGAGAAATGTTAGGGATCATGAAAATTTTTTCATGAAAATGATCATGAAATATTTGTGATCCTTAGATTACCTTGATTAGTGTGTGGTGCTTTATTCTAACTGTAATCCAAATGTCACAAATTTTTCATGATCATTTTCATAAAAGACTTTTCATAATATCTAACATTGCTGCTACTCAATGAATTGGTTCAAATCACTAAAATTGACTTCAAAATAGTCCCACCAAGCGCAAAAACTCTTTGAAATTAAGACGACTACCTTGAAAGAATTCAAACCCTTTTAAAAACTTAACCAAATTAATGTTGGTTTGTATAGGTGAACGTTGAATTTGTTGCATCACCTTGTATTTTATCTTGGTTTTCCATTTCCGAAGTGTGTAGATAGAACATTAGAAACAGAGCCTCCGAAAAATTCTTCCTTTGAGCATATGTCACCCTATGTTCTTTTGCTTTTGGGGAAATCTCAATTTGCATATAGTTTCAATTTAAACACCGAAATCCTCAATTTTTGTTTTTGTAATCATTTATTGTAAGAATTTTTTACATTACGCCCATTAAGTTAGCTCCTAAATTTTTAAGGTTGCAAATACCGGATTGATGAAATGTTTATTTGAGAGGATTCCCATGAGATTGAAAATAAATAAATAAATTTTGCACAAATATGTTACAAGACACTTCACAAAGTGTATCTGAACTTTCCTGACAACTATAGTTAAGTAATTATTCATTATTACAACTTATGAAATGTAAAATACATCATTGAAAGAGCAACACGAGGGACATGAGGCTGCAGTTACCTGATGAGGATGATAAGAGAGAATGGAAATAACAGCTTGTGTGAGGGTAAGTAGAAGCAATAAAACAGCAGCAAGAAATGAAATAAGTGACCATGGACTATTGGAATAATTCCTCCATAACTTCGCCGTCCATACATTTCGATGACACTCACAATGCTCATTCACTTTCTTGAAATTCCAGAGTAAGTGAAGTTACGTGATATTTTCAATTCATTGCCGAACCTGATAAGCTCGTTGTAGATCAATTCATTGTTGCCCACCAATACTCAATGATTCCACTACGCCGAAGCAGTTCCACATCCTTTGGGGAATTTATGAGACATTGTATGAATTATACATAGTCATTGACATTTCTCATAGCAGATTCTGGAAATTGCTTCTTGTATTTCATTATATTTCGAAGGAGATAGTGTGTGTTGTCTGCAACTTTAAGAGGTGGGATTTCCATTACACCATTTTTGAAATTTATATCCAAAGTCATTTCCTTTCATTTTCTTGAACTTAACCCCAACCTCTTTGAAATCTGTTTGCATAATTTATGAAGTGCAATTCCATGTTAATTTCCATGGTAATCAACAACGTCTCATTGGAAGACACAGAGCATTGTGTACCAGGTCCAGTAGATGTTTGATCTCACGAATTTGAATTGGGATGGTATTTTAAAAGGACGCCCTACCATATTTTTGAAAAAAATTAAGGCTAAATCAATGAGTTTGTTGCGTGGATAATCTTAATTCTTCGTCACATTGAAAAATTCAACAAAAACAGAGAATGGAGATTGTTCATTAATCGAAATTAAATGACGGTGCACAAAATGTAGATTTTGTGCCGTGTTGAAGATTGGGTCATTTATGTCTTTCAATTCCTTCATGGCATACTTGCGAAATAACTCAACCACAAAGCAACTTGTAATAAGCTTGAATCTGAACATGAATTCGAATTCAATTTGCTGCCCAAATGTTTTTTTTTCTACAAAAGAAAAAAATTTATTTGGCATGGTCATGAAGTATCGATCTACGCTTGTCTCATTTCTGTGTTTGAGAAACAAATTCATGTACCTTTCTCCATAACTATACATATAATTTGTCAAATGACACGGGGTAGTAAGGATTTTTTGTGATGGATTAGCAAGCGATTCGTTGATAAAAAAACTAAGATACTTTTAAGTGTCTTTTCATCCATGGTCTATCTTCTCCACCTACTACTACAACTCCCTGTATGTAACAAACAAATATTCCAAAATAAAAAAACAAAAATAAAAAAAGGACACAATAAAAGAGTAGCTGGTGTAAATTATGTTACAAGTATGGGGTTGGTTGTATTTTTTCAAATCTCAAGGAAGGTTAGTGTAATTTATTTAATCAAAAAAAAAATTAAAAAAAGAAAGAAAGGTTCTACAGCTACAAGAAAATAGAACTTGTTAAAGTGAAGCTTCACTTCCTCCTCCATTAAACTATATGGTGTTTATACTCTTGAGTGTTAGAAATAATAAACATGATTTTAGTTCAATTAATTTACATATTTTTAGAAGTAACTATTTACGTATTGTTCATGTATTGTCAATATTCATGTATTTTTGAAATTCATGTATTCCTAGAAGGAATATATCTAGGCAAATCCTTGTATGGTACATTGCATGTAGAAAATGTATTGGTCTCTTAGTTTGTCCATTGGAGGATATAAATACCTCATGTGTCTAAGTGTTCTAAGCAAGTGGAATCAAATATTGAGACTTAAGAATGTTGAAAGTGGGAGAGTAGTGCATACCGGTTGATGGTATACAAAGAGATGAATTAATTGAATAAACATTCATTTTATTCAAACTCAAACAAATTATACAAAACAAAGCACATTATCTGTTAACTCTTAAACTCTTTGCCTTCTTGGAAATCTCCCACTCCTGGAGATGTTATGTTTTTCTTGGAGATTACATTTCTTATCCCACTCTATCTAAAATAATCACACAACCTATCTACTTATAGATTTCACAAACGTGTGTGCGCGCTATAGTGTGTCTTCCTCCTTTAAGCTTTATCAATGGAGCTTCTTTGAAGCTTCCACTTCCTTGCAACTGCTTCCATTTTCTTCTTCATTTTGAACTTCTCCTCTTCACTCTTGAACGCTCTGATAGCTTTTTCTCTTCTCTAGAATTTAGTTGTGGTGATTCACAAAGAGAGGAATACAATTGAATAAACATTCCGTTTATTCAAACTCAAACAAATTATACAAAACAAAGCAAATCTCTCTGTAAACTCTCACACACTCTCTACTCTCTTAGAAATCTCCCACTCCTGATATTGTTGCTTTCCCATTCCTAGAGATTTTATGTTTCTCCCTGGAAATTACGGGTGTGTTTGGTTTGTATTTTCAAATAAATTTTCAAAAAAAATTTGAGGAGAGAGTTCAGAAATTTTTTGGGTTTGTTTGGTTGTATATTTTGAAAATAGTTTTGGAGTTTGAAAGTTTGGGATGATTTGATATTTTGTTGTAGTTGAGCAGATATGTGTGAGAGAAAAAGTGATTGAAAATGAGAGAGGAGAGAGAAAAAGTGATTGATTGATGTGTAATACAGAGAAGTAATTTTAGAATTTTTTTGAGAAAATTTGTAACCAAACATGTTTTTTGAAATTTTCTTCCAAAAACATGTTTCAAAACACAAACCAAACACACCCTACATTTCTTCTCCCACTCTTTCTAAAACAACCACACAACCTAACTATTTATAGTTTTCACAAACGTGTGTGTGCGCTACAATGTGTCTTCCTTCTTAAGCTTTATCAACAGAACTTCCTTGAAGCTTCCTCTTCCTTCCAACTACTTCCATTTTCTTTTTCATTTTGAACTTCTCTTATTCACTTTTGAATGCTTTGGTCTAGAATTCATCATCTTCAAATTCAAATTGAGTTTGTTCTTCCAACAAAGAATTCATTTTCCCTCTTGCAATCTCTCTAGCATTAGTGTGATCCTTTATATTTCCAATAGTTAGAAGAGTTTATTTCATATGAATCATATATGCATGAATCAGAAAGTGAGAGGGCATAGATCACTTTATAGAAACCCTAATCTTTTTGAGCACTTCAAGTCAATTTACTCTTCACTTTCCAATGTAATTGAGCGACATTTTTTTCTTGGTTTTAGTAATAAATATGTTAGGGAAAATATATGATTCTCCACCAGTAAATCAATCAATAGGAATAAAAACTAATGTGAAAAAATTTAAATCAAAAGCAACACAAGAATTTTTACGTGGTTCTCTCAATGTGAGGTACGTCCACAGGATTAAAATCCGATTCCACTATCAGCCAAAAAGTTTCCAAACGATTACAAACGAAACACGAATGGTCTCACAAAACTACCCTTAGGTGAATTCCAAATAATTACAAATAAACAAGAGAAAAGACCTCATCAAATAGATGAACAAACGTCTTTGAAACAGAGGTGTAGAAAATCCAAAATAACGAACCAAATCAGTTTCACCCACCAACGGAAGATGCACAGCAACAATGGAACCATCAATTGAACTTATGCACCCAAGAATCAATGTTGGCTCTCGAATCTATGTTGGCTGCCGTAGTGTATCACACGGAAGAACATAAACAATATTTATATATATACATATATTGTTGAATCTTGGTCTTTTTATCAAAACCCTAGTTGTTACCAAATTGAATTGGACCTCCAAAAGTTGGATATAATATATTAAAAATATATTATAACCAACACCAAACCAAATTAAACTCTTTTAATAAATCAATTGGATCCCATACTCCAATAAGGAGGTATATCCAACAATTCTCCCTCTACCGACTTAGGTGGAGACATCAACCATACCCGCCAAAGTTCGACACTTTAAATATTTGTCCCTCGACAAAGTCTTGGTCAACATATTCGAAATGTTATCATCTGTGTGAACCTTTTCGAGTTGTAATAATTTCGAATCTAACACATCACGAATCCAATGGTACCTCATATCAATGTGTTTCGATCTCGAATGAAAAGTAGAATTTTTACTCAAGTGAATAGCACTTTGACTATCACAATAAAGCACATACCTTTCTTGCTTCAAACCCAACTCTTGCAAAAATTTCTTCAACCATAACTCTTCTTTGCAAGCTTCTGTAATGGCAATAAATTCAGCTTCAATAGTTGAGAGAGCAATACATTTTTGTAATTTAAATTGCCATGCCACAACTCCCCTTGCAAATGTCATTACATACCCCAGAGTAGATTTCCTACAATCAACATTACCGGCAATGTCAAAATCTGTGAATCCATCAAGCATTGGCTTACCATCCCCAAAACACAAACACACCTTCGAAGTCCCTCAAAGATACCTTAGAATCCATTTTGCTGCTGCCCAATGTTCTTTACCCAGATTAGAGAGAAACTGACTCACCACAACAATGGCGTGAGCAATATCCGGCTTTGTACAAATCATGGCGTACATCAAAGAATCAATTGCTGAAGCATAAGGAATTTTTAGCATCTCTTCCTTGTCTTTCTCACTTATAGGGCATTGATTCGAACTAAGTTTGAAGTGACCTGCAAGTGGACAACCAACTGACTTTGCTTTATCTATGTTGAATCTCTCAAGAACCTTCTCAATGTAGCTTTCTTGAGACAACCAAATCAGTCCCTCTTTGCGATCATGAACAATTTTCATACTAAGAATTTGCTTTGCCGGCCCCAAATCTTTCATAGCAAAAGATTTGCTCAACTCTAGTTTCAACCATTGCCGCGGGGCTTGCTTGAGGTCATACAAACTTTTCTTCAATTTGCAAACAAATTTCTCTTTCCCTTTCTCCACAAAACCTTCCGGTTGCTCCACGTAAATTTCTTCTTCAAGGTCACTATGAAGAAATGCGGTCTTCTTATCAAGTTGCTCAACTTCAAGATTCATACTTGCGGCCATGCCAAGTATAACCCGAATAGAAGACATCTTCACAACCGGCGAGAAAATATTATCAAAGTCAATACATTTCTTTTGTCCAAAGCCTTTCACAACAAGACGTGCTTTGTACCTCAGATTCTTGCCATTATTCTTCAATTTGAAAACCCACTTATTTTTCAGAATTTTCCTCCCCTTAGGAAATTTCACTAAATCATAAGTGTGATTTTCAAGTAAGGAATTCAATTCCTTTTCCATGGCCTTTTCCCAATCACCTTTCCTTGCATGCTCAATTGCTTCTTAGTAGCTCTCGGGCTCCCCTTGATTGGAAATCAACACAAACTCATTGGGAGGATACTTTCTCGAAGGTTGTCAGTCCCTTGTAGATTTTTTCAACTCAAGTTGTGGTGGCGGTTCTTGAGTTGGATGCTTTTCTTCAATTTCTGGTTCAACTTCATTAGGATTGACATCATCCTCCACAACTTCAATAGGTGGCTGCATATTTCCCGAATTTTCATCATCAACTGAAGATGAAGGAGATTGATCCATGTCAATGAGATCACTAGTTGTTAGCTCCGGTTGATCACCTTTGCCAAAATCTTCAATTGTTTGGTCTTCAAGAAACACAACATCACAGTTTCGAATAACTTTCTTGTCGACTGGATCCCACAATCTATAACCAAACTCATCACGTCTAGAGCCAAGAAAAATGCATTGTCTTGACTTGCTATCAAGTTTGGACCTCTCATCCTTTGGAATGTGAACAAAAGCTCGGCAACCAAACACTTGCAAGTGCTCATAAGACACATCTTTGCTAGTCCAAACTCTTGCAGGAACATCACCATTCAGAGGATAAGAAGGAGACAGATTGATCACGTCAACCGTTGTCCTCATTGCCTCACCCCAAAAGGATCTTGGTAATTTAGCTTGTGAAAGCAAACACCTTGTTTTTTCCACAATGGTGCGGTTCATCCTCTCGGCAACGCCATTTTGTTGAGCAGTCTTCTTAACTGTCTGTTGGTGCCAAATATGTTGGCTGCGACAATACTTATCAAATGGCCCAATGTGTTCACCACCATTATCTGATCGAATGCACTTCAATTTCTGCCCTATTTCTCTTTCAACCATGGCCTGAAAATGATTAAATACTTGTAGAACTTGATCTTTAGTTTTTAGTATAAAAGCCCAAACTTTCCTTGAATAATCATTAATAAAAGTAACAAAATAAAGTGCACCACTATATGTTCTAACTTTCAAAGGACCACAAACATTCGATTGAATCAACTCCAAAACATTCTCTTTTCTAGAAGCAACATTTTTATGAAAAAAAACTCTATGTTGTTTACCCGCCAAACAATGAACACAAGTTTTAAGATGTGTACTTTTCAAACCGGGTAAAAGCTCTTTCTTGAACAAAACTTGTAGTCCCTTTTCACTCATATGACCAAGCCGCTTATGCCACAATTCGGTAGAAGTATCATCTTCAAGTGCATTGACAACACCTTTACAAATTTTTCCTTGCATCGAATAAAGTGTATGAGTCTTCTTGTACTTAGCCACCACCAAAGAACCCTTTGTGAGCTTCCATATTCCATCACCAAATTTGTTATTGAAGCCTTCATCATCTAGCTTTCCAGTAGAGATCAAATTGAGTCGAATGTCAGGAACATGCCTCACATCTTTAAACAACAACTTGCAGCCCAAATTTGTTTTCAAGCAAACATCATCCATGCCAATAATCTTGGACAAACCTTCATTACCCATTTGAATAGAACCATAATCTCCTTTGGTGTAGGTAGTGAAGAAATCAACTCGAGAAGTCATATGAAAAGAAGCACCAGAATCAATTACCCAATTGTTCTCTTGGCTCACAAAATTGATACAATCATCTTCATAAACGACCATGAGATCACTATTAGTAGTTACTGCTGTTGTGTCTTCTTGCTTCTTATCCACACTTTTGTCATGCCTTTTTTCCTTGTTCTTGAGCTTTCAGTATTCTCGCTTCATGTGCCCTTTCTCATGGCAATAATAGCACTCAATGTCTTTCTTTGAAAAAGAACCATCTTTTGATTTGTCACGGCTTTGATCACAACCATGAGGAGTCTTACTCCTCTCCCTTGTTTTGCTTCGGGCTCTCACAAAAAATGCTTCCGAATGAGAGAAACCCGCTGATTTTCTTCTAGTTTCTTCATTTAACAAGTTACTAGTGACTTGGCCCATTGTGACAACCCCATCGGGTGCCTAATTACTAACTGTCACAACCAAAGTCTCCCAACTTTCGGGCAAAGAACTAAGTAGCATCAAAGCCTGCAACTCATCATCAAAAATAATTTTCATAGAAGCAAGTTGGTTAACAATACTTTTTATTTCATTCAAATGTTCCGGAATAGGGCTACTCTTTTATTTTAAATTAACCAACTTACAAAACAGAAAAGCTTTATTTGTGGCTGATTTCTTGTCATAAAAGCCTTCTAATTTTTTCCATAAATCATGTGCCAAGGTTTCAATAGCAACATGATGAAACACATTGTCATCAATCCATTGACGGATAACACATTAAGCCTCTTCTATTCATCATCTTTCATATCATCAGGTTTGCCACTATCACCCTCAATAGGCCCATGCAAATCTTTACAAAATAATAGGTCTTCCATTTTAGTTTTTCAAGTTACCCAATTGCTTCCATTAAAGCTAGACATACGACCCACATTTCCCTCTATTGATTTACACAAATAATTAAACCCAAATAAACCGTAAGCTTTGATACCAGTTGTTAGGGAAAATATATGATTCCCCACCAGTAAATCAATCAATGAGAATAAAAACTAATGCGGAAAAATTTAAATCAAAAGCAACACAAGAATTTTTACGTGGTTCCCTACGAGATTGAAATCCGATTCCACTATCAACCAAAAAATTTCCAAACAATTATAAACGAGACACAATGGTTTCACAAAACCACCCTTTGGTGAATTCCAAATAATCACAAATAAATAAGAGTAAAAGCTTCACCAAATAGATGAACAAACTTCTTCGAAACAGAGTTGTAGAAAATCCAAAATAACAAATCAAATCAATTTCACCCACCAACCGAAGATGCATAGCAACAATGGAGCCATCAATTGAACTTATGCACCCAAGAATCAATGTTGGCTCCCGAATCTATGTTGGCTGGCACAGTGTATCACACGGAAGAACATAAACAATATTTATATATATATATATATATATATATTGTTGAATCTTAGTATTTTTATCAAAATCTTAGTTGTTACCAAACTGAATTCGGCTTCCAAAATTAGATATAATATATTAAAAATATATTATAACCAACACCAAATCAAATTAAACTCTTTCAATAAATTAATTGGATCCCATACTCCAATAAGAAGGTATACCCAACAAAATACTCATTTCTCAAAAAAAACTTTTCGATATAATTAAAGTAATGAAACAAATGTACCTTTCATGACTTTAAAAGTAAGTCTTCCACCAAATCAACTCGTTTGAAGATGATCGAATTTGAAAAGAAAAAAATATATATATAGATGAAATATTATTATATTTTATTTATTATTTTAAATGTTTATCTAAATATATAATCTAAACACGGTGACAATAAATCTGAACTCAGACATTCTTTTATTTTATTCCATACTATCATATATGTATTTTCAAAATCCAGCTTTAAAATCGAACCCTTTTTACCTGATTGGCTATAAAAACTCCATGATGAAGATTCATGTGCCACCAAATAAAAAAAGCAAATTGGTCCACTACCACTACCTCATTAACAATGCATATACTGCATGACTTGGTTTACAACCGTTATGATTAGTGGAGTTAGAAAATTATTTTAAGAAGCACGGTATGATTGCTGATGGCGTTAGAAAATTATTTTAAGAAGCACACATTAATCCCGAATTAGAAAAAACTTCACTATACGTGCCTACCCCATATTGATTGAATGTGCTTGGCTTATCTTTTGCACTTTCTATATAAGAAAAATCAAGCCCCATTCGTGTTTCCTATTAACAGAGAGTCACACATTGTTTGACTGTCATAGTTAGTATTCACATTTTTTGAAGTGGAGAGAGTCTATTTTGTCTTTTATATTATTTTTATCTTCGTAATTTTAATTAATTTTATTTTGATCATTAATTTTAGATTGTGTCAATTTGACTTAATAATGTTGATTAGGATTTTTTAAAGAAAATAATTATTAAGTTAGTTGAAATTAACTCATTGAGTTAAACAACTTTACAATTTTGATTATAAAAGCATAACACATGCATTGAAATAACAGAGACTAATAAATAACACAAAAATAATGTACAAGAACTAGCGATGTAATTTGTCCAAAAACTAACCGGTCTACGTTCTTCTCACACTTTGTTCCCGCCATCTCCTCATTGCTCTCTTTCTGAAAGACCCACCAGACACTACAACAAAAGTTGCCTATAACCACGTTTTTTAGACAACGTTTTTTTGACCAACGCTGTGGAAGGCGTAAAGTTAAATTAAAAACACGCGTTATCCTCTTATAAGCACGCGTTACATTGTGCTCCGTCTCCATTTCTCTTTCCGTCTCTATCATTCTCTCTCTATCGTTTTCTCTGTCCGTCCAAGATTTAGGGTTTTCTCTCTCTCTCTCTCTCTCTCTCTCTCTCTCTCTCTCTCTCCTTGTGCTCCTTGAGAGATTCATCAGGTTCGATTTCGATTACTGGTTCAGTGCTAATTCTAAATCCATCGATTCTTGAATCGATTTGGTTAAAATTTCTTGACTATTTTTTGTTTTTTCTTGATTCTGATTCTGATAATTTTACAGAGGAAGATGGACAGATTGAGTTGCACGAACGCGAGGTTACGAGACCGAGGAGTGAAAAAGGATCGAGATCAATCTTACACAAAATTTGTCCAGGCGAGTGAGTTAGTATCTTACTAGTGGATGGAACAATTTCCTATGCAACTTTTCAGATAACCCAATTGTACATAATCTATTGATCAATCTTACACAAACACAACAGTTTCTTTTATTAATCAAGAACAATAACTTGGTTCAACATTTATGAAAGAAAGGATTTATGAAAGAAAGGAAACATGGTAAAAACTGTCTGCGTCGAAGTGAGTAGAAGCAACACAACAGCACCCAGAAACGAAATGATTGTCCATGGACTATTGAAGTAATTATGCCTTAATTTTGCAGTCCATATGTTCCAACGCCGTCTACAATGCTCATTGATATCATTGAAAACTTCGGAGTAACAAAAGCCATCGCGAGACACAAAGACACAAGTAGAGGCTTTGGTAAACATGGCGCAAATAGCATCGTCGTCGCCTAACATATTATTGATAATTCCATTACGACGGAGCAAGCTGACATCCTTGGACGAGTTGATGAGGCAAAACATGAAAGTCAAATAATCCGTGACATATTTAGGGTTCGAATCTTGAAGATGCTGCTCGTGCGCAATTATGTTTCTAAAAAGGCACTCGGTCTTCTCTTCAACCGTGAATTGTGGGATTTGCAGTGTCCCATTTTCAAACTTTATATCGAGCAAAGGGGTACTATGATTAGCCTTCTTGAATCTAATCCCTGCCTCGTGTAGCTCTGTGGCACAATGTATGAATTCCCATCTCTTTTTCTTCTTTCCATAATTTCTTTCCGCGAGCAGTTTTGCAAACGAATGAGAGGTTACAAGGTGTGCTAGGTCAAGAACGTGCTTCACATCATGGGGTAAAACTAAAGAGGAAGGTGTTGAAATCTTTTCAGGACTGGGCGATATAGAGTAATAGTAATATTCCCTAGTGCAAGAATAGTATTGCATGGCTAAATCAATGATATTGTCTCGGGGGTCTGGAATTTTGGTCATTTCAAACATTTGTACGAGGATAAAGAATGGAAGTTGATTTTCAAATAGCAATAAATCGCGCCATATGATATGGTGGATCCACTCCATTTTGAACAAAGGGTCATGCACATCTTGCATACTTGTGATGGTGAATTTGCGAAATAACTCAATGATAAAACAGCTGTCGAGAAGCATCATTACCACAAACTCGTCTTCATTAAGGCTTACAGAGTCTGCATAACATCTACGTGCTCTTTCTTGCAAATCTCTCATGGCTACGATGTATCTATCCACGCTCGTCTCATTTCTTCGTTTAAGAAGTTGTTGCAAATTCCATAGCTTGTGTTCTTGCATCACTATGTTGGCTTTATAGTGGTGATATGGGCCTATTGCCAGTATTTCTGGTTCATAAGCCTTTTCATTTTGTCTGCGAAGTCGATCATACACTCTGTAGATATTACATTCACAGTGCCTATGAGACAAGTGAGTAAGCTTATTGTCTAAATGAAGGGAGACATGATCTTCAACTCTTGAATTGGGCACCATATCTCATAAAATAAGTGGAAACTCTGTCAAAACAAAATCAACAAAAATAAAATTTGTTAACCAAAAAAAAAGATTAAAAACAGAGGATTGTGCAAAGTGTCTACATGCTTCACTATAAGTAAATATAAATAAATTAAGTTAAAAGATGTAGCAGACGCAGGAAGTGTAGTTCATGAAATTAAAATTAAAATTTAAAAAATAAAAAAATGTTTGCAACAACATAGAACTTACAGGTTAGAATCTACAAAGTTGTTCTTCTTGCTAGTTGCTCTGTTTCCTTCTTTGCATATGGGTATGATTGAATTTGAAAGTGAGAGGTAGGCCATTATAAAAAGCACCGAGTCATGAGAAAGAGAGAGGAAAGGAGAGCATGCGTTTGTTTGCTTTAAAGTTGCTTTTGCTTCTGTGAACCAGCATCCCAACTTTTTTGGGATTGCCATGAAGCCACTATAAACTGTCTTTTAGCTTGGGTCCACCTTCCCTTACTATTTAAATTGTCGGCATGATAGGATTCATCAAATAAATATTCAATGTGAAAAATAAAGTTGTTAAAGTATCAGTTACATTGGATCATATAGACGTAAATGTAATTTGAGAATAAATTGCTCATTTTTCTAAAACATATATTATCTGATTAGGTGGGTGCTAATATCATATTAACTTAAATTTTCACATATTACGATATTGAATTATTTGAATTCAGAATAACCCTCACCAACTAATACAACAAAACCCCACCCATGGTAAGTAATTGAGTTACATGATGAGTCTATTATATGGCATCAATGTTGGAAATTTATTAAAATTTATTCAAAAAAAATTATGTAATTTAAATTTATTTTAAGTGCAAATTTTATCATATAAAAATTGAATCTTAACAACACGTCACTTTTTTTGGATGAGTTTTCTACGCCAATGACTTTATTAGAAGATAAGTCTCCCCACAAAAAAGAAAAATTATATTTGTGAGGTTAAGTTCTTATCCACCGCGGATCGTTTGGGCCATATTATGTGTCTTATTCATTTATCAAAATTGTGTCGTGTTACAAGAAGATTAGCTCCAAATCATACCAGAAAAAAGAATCCAAAGAATTCCATGCTGTGTCCACTTCTCAGACCCCAGACAGAGAGAGGAATGAGAGAGTGATATTGCCTTTCACTTTAGAGCACATCAAGAAAAAATAAGCAGAAGAAAAATAAAAACAAATGCATGAAAGAAATTGAAAAAAATAGGGGTTGCAGAAATCGAATTTAAAACGTAGTTTCCAATTTCTACCTACTTTGCGAAACCTACTGTGTGATCTTCATGAAAAACATGTGTCAACGCAATTTTTAGCCCAGTCAACCAAATATATACCATGGAATCTGCAGTGGTGGAACCATTGTGTGCAATATTAAATCCATTATTGTTTACTTTACACTACTACAATAATGGTAAGTGGGTATATTTCATATCAATAAATACAGTGGCAATCGATAATAATTATAATTTTTATGAATGTGACTTTATTATAGTTTATTCAATGAAGCATTACATGTTGTGGCAAAGTTTAATATCATATTTGTTTTCTCCTCTCTGCACCAGTTGTTGAATGGAAAAGTTAGGGATCATGAAATTTTTTTTCATGAAAGTGATCATGAAAAATTTATGATTCTTAAATTACCTTGATTAGTGTGTGGTGCTTTATTTTAAGTGTAATCCAATGATCATAAAACTTTCATGATTATTTTCATGAAAAGTTTTTTATGACACCTAGCATTGCTGGTTGTTGAATGATTATTAGTAATAAAATAGAGAAAAGTTAGGGATCATAAAAATGATCATGAAAAATTTATGATCCTTGGATTACCTTGATTAGTGTGTGGTGCTTTATTCTAAGTGTAATTCAAAGGTCACAAAACTTTCATAATTATTTTCATGAAAGATTTTTCATGATACCTAACATTGCTGAATAAAATATTACTTCTTTTGTTGATATTTAAAATAATAATAAAAAAAAAAACCGCTCAATCACCTCGTGCATACATTAGTGCTCTCCTCACTTCTCTTCACGCATCTCTTGCCCAAACAATCAAAACAAGACAATAGTCATTTTACTCTTTTTGTTTTTGTTTTTGTTTTTGTTTTTGTTTTTTTTTTACGGATAAATTACAATGGATTTTATTTTGAAAATTTTTAAAATATATATATTAAATTTTATAATTTTAATTTAATTATATTAATTTTTTTTAATAAGATTAAATGTATCAAACTAACACAGATATTATAAAAACACAAAATAAATAATATAAGATACATATTTTAGTATAAAAGAGATAACAAAAAAAATTTCATTCGTATAACTAACAAATTATTGATTAAAAAAAAAAGAAAAAAGAATTAAGTGTTACATAAATTAAAATAACAAGAAAACTCAATGTAATTATGTCAAAAATTATATTTTTTTTTCAAATTTCAAGAGAATAATTTACCCTTTTTCTATCAATCCACCCGGCAGCCAGACATGTTGTGTCACACCCCAAACTCGGGTATGACCGGCCGTGGCCCACAGGGCCTTAGCCCAAGGCACACGCAAGCCTAAAACACGAATCCATAATCACATTGAACAATTAAACAATAGACCAATAATAAATAACCAAAACTCAATCCAGACATGCCACAATTGTAAACGGCAAAATCAACCGTAATCAAACCCATCCAAACTTATGGGATATAAACAACCCACATATCAAAAATAATCCTAAATGAATTTCAATAAAAAAATATATATATACTCCCTCCGTCCCAAAATATTAGTCCCTTATTTCATTTTTCATTGTCCCAAAATATTAGTCCCTCTTCAAAAATCAAGTACAAAAATAATATAAATTTCCTATTTTACCCTTCTTTTAAATTAATAAACAATATAAAAAGTACAATTATGACATTGATATTCCCAAAAAATGTACTATCAAAAGGATAATTTTGGAAAATCAACTTTTTTCAAATGCAATAATTGTACTACCAAAAAAAGTTGGATTCCCCAAAAGGGACCATTATTTTGGGACAGAGGGAGTATATATATATATAAATATGCACAAACTTGACAAGCAACCTAAAACAAATTACATAAATACCCTAGAGGTCCATGAAATTGAGTCCCCGCTACGCCATGAGTCCACTCTAAGTCCTTCTAACACCTGGAAATGGTAAACAACTAAGTCAGCTGATAGCTCAGTGAGTAGCAACATGGATAGTAAATACAGTTTTGAAAACATGGCTCAATTCCAAAATAAGATATATATCACAGAAACTAGATTGGTATACAGTTTGGTAAATACAATCTGTTTCAAAAGAAGGTTCCACAGTTCAACACTTAAAATACTCATGTCTCGCAAGAACATGATAAATGACATTTTTCACTTAAAACAAATTATATCATGAACACCAATAATTTTCTGGATACCAAGAAAAACAAATAATATGCCACATAGTTCTCAAGGCTATAAGCCCCGTTGGATCCAATACCGAACTAAGAGTCATCCTCAGGGTGGCACCTGGGCCTTTTCTCAAAGACGATCCGATTGAAGGTCACCTAGTTGTTTTTAAAGGTCTTTTCCTTACAATCGTTGAGCACTAGAGTCATCACGGCCCAACTCGGATCTGTTCCCTAGTGGCCAGAGTCACCACACACAGTGGAATAATTTCCCTGGACTAAATACACATATGGTCCCAATAATCAATATACATCAGTTTCGCAAAACATGGTAGTTCATCATTATAAACATGAGACCAAAACAAATAGTTTACAGTATGCCAAGTTCACACATGTTTCAAAAATAATTTGATTCCATTGATAATATAATAATTTATCAAAACAGTTTAGTCTTAAAACAACAATTTAATTTTCCAATAGTTTAGGGTAGGGGAACATTTATAAAAATACGTAGCATGAAACTACTCACCTGAAACGAAATAATATAATCCTTGAATCGAATAGAGTGTAAAAGTCCAACTAGTGTCCTGAACCAAGTATAAAAACTACACGTCACAACTAATTTAAAAATACTAAAAAAAAATAGGAACTAAGTCACCTCAACTAAAGCGTACTAACACGGCTCAACCCAACTCACCGTTACTCTTAAATATTACCTAAGTTCATGTTCTTCAAGGTTTAAAATCACCCAAGACATGGGTTCCGGTCAAAACTTAATTAATTGTGACTTTAAGATAAAACAAAATTTCAAACAAGCCTTCCCAACCTATTCGCTAACTTTGAAAATTACAAAATCCACTCCACGCTATTCAAAAAATTCCAATAACCTCCAGATATGATCTAATATATCCCAAGTTTCAAACCCAATTGGTTTCACTTGATTTGCTTATCAAAATAATTATCTATAATTTATTATATCCAAACAGGTTGTTTTCTGCAGCACTTTAAAGAAATTGACGGTTCTCTTAATATACACGAGCAATCAATGCAAGGCCAAAAAGTACGAAACTAGACTCGTAACCGGTTCTAATGACACTAATTTGATAATTTTTGGATTTATACCCAAAGAGAACAACACTCCTGAATTTACTGTTTCGGACTGGTTTCCTGGACAGATTTGAATACCTCAATTTATATGGATTTTAACTCCCAAAAATTATGAAAAAATTCAGATATGCAATTCAATATGTACTTAATCTACTGTAAAAATTTCAGTTCAAAATTCATCCGTCTGATATGGTTTCTTGATTTTTAAATCTATGATTCTGCACAGAATTTTTTTCCTTAAATAATATCCATTCTTTATACCTGAATGTTTGAACCTTAAAAATTATATCTAGACCTTTAGTATCAATACTAGGGCTGCTCACGGGTCGGTTTTGGCGGGTTGCGGGTCAAAACCGACCCGACCCGCACTTATGCGGTTGGGGAAAAATGGACCCGCAACCGCCCGCGATGCGGTTCGCGGTTTGTGCGGGCGGTGCGGTTCGGTTTGCGGTTTTGATTTTTTTTTTTTTTTTTTTTTTTTTTTTTTTTTTTTTTTTTTTTTTAACTTAAGCAAATTTGACATTTTTTGTTACTTTCTAAACACTTTTTTTTTTTTTTAGAAGAGTTATAAATTAAATTACAAGATATACAATTCATGATCATAATAAATAGTCCACATGTTAGATAAGATGATATGGAACCATGCTTGAAGATATGGATTAATCTTCCTCCTTAGCTTGCAAAAACAAATCCTTAAAAGTCAAACTAGTAACACTAATTTAAATATGCAAAAACAAACCCTTAAAAGTCAAACTAGTAACACTAATTTTAATAGTGGATTAATCTTCACTGTTTAGTTTTTAATATGCAATAATGTGATAATAGAATGACAATTCAAAATATCATATTTAACTGTGTCTATTAGACTAATGGAATATAATGATTTTATATATACATATATATATAAATAAAAGTCAAACTAGTAACACTAATTTAAATATCATTAGATCATGATAATGTATATAAGTACCTATATAATAAATTTTACTTTCATCCAAAATGTAAAAATAAAAATAATAACTAGTTATCTCCATGTATCCAAAATGCAAAAAAAAAAAATAATAACTAGTTATTTTTTCTTTAAAAAAAAAAAAAAAAAAAAAAAAAAAAAAAAAAAAAAAAAAAAACTGCGGGTTGCGGGCGGGTCGGGTTCGACCCGAACCCGATCTTTTGTGAATTTCTTGACCCGCACCCGCCCGCATACCTACATCGAAACCGCCCAAAGCACTGCGGGTAGGGTAGGGTCGGGCGGTTTGTGCGGGCGGGTGGGTTGGTTGCCCAGCCCTAATCAATACCAAACAGGAGCACCAGTGCCCTGACAACACAACACACAAAAGATAAAGCCACATCTCTTCCACAATGAGATTCATGCAACCACACAACACCTGTTTTTCCATCATTATTTCCCATAACCCAAGTTTGATATACTAAACTTCCCTTCACACCAGCCCATAAGTTAATATATACCTGAATGATCAAACCATGCGTTTCACGAACTCAACTATGGAAGATCAAAAATAATAATAGAAGTGAGAATAAACAATTAACTTACCCACACAGTATTGATTACGTAGAATTCCTCTCTCTCCTTGTTTGCCACAAGCTTCTTCGTCTCTCTCTCCCTCAATGACTCACGATTGCTAAGCCTAAAGTGGCTGCTGTTGTGTTGATTAAAAAAAGAATTGATATCTCACCATTAGGGTTTTTCCACCTATAATAAATTTTCAAAATGACCCCTTACTAACTAGTTTATTATTATTATTATTGTTGTTGTTACTATCATTAAGATTATTATCAATAGTCTTAAAAATTGTGGACTTCCATAAAAAATTATTTATAGTTTAAAAATTAATTAAAGATCCCCCAAATATTTAATTTGCACTTTAGGATTTATCATCAAAATATTTAAGATTGTAATATTATTATTATTTAATTATTTACTAGATTTGTATATTCGGGTTCTCACATGTTGACCGACTCTCCATTTATGAATTATTTTGCTTGATTTACGCGTTTCACCCTTCGCACTCTTTTGTTTTGTTTTGTTTGTTTGTTTTTTTTTTTTTTTTGGGGGGGGGAGGGGGGGGATTATTATTGGAAAATGTAAAAATTTATTGATATAAAACATAATGACTACGTTAATAATG